>JAFMSR010000843.1:0-39764 GCA_022818135.1 Saxidomus purpurata | reverse complement strand
ACCGGACCTATATGTAACTAAAATGTACGCGAATCTTTTTAATGTCATTTATTGTTTCCGAAATCGGTATCTTAAAAGTACAATGTATTCAAAACATGTTTGAAATGCAGGAAAATGCAGGAAATGGCAATCAAATGAAAAATTCCGGGTGGGGGGCAACGGGGAACCCCCTAGAAAGTGCCACCCTATTTTTTAACCTCTGGCTACGGCCCTGAAAAAGTAACAGTAAATAGCTCCCCACAGCTACACACATTGTCAATATATGTAAACCGAAACTAAAAACACTTTAGGAGCGCTTTGCAGTTTTCCTTTGTCAAGTATTGATTTCAGTTGTATTACTAACCTAAAACGGAAAAGGATTTATCGGTACTGTAAGTGATACATTTTTTTCCGTTGAACGCATTTACATTGCAAACTGCACTGGCACATCATCAAACACACTTATTTTGTTATACAATAAGCTACCCGATTCATTGTCACATGACGATCAATGGTGGTTTGTTTCTGCTTGAAATGAGAGGGATAACTACGTCGTGAAAAAACTAATTAATTTTTTCAAATTCAGCAGCTGTGGCAATAGCTTAAACTTTCAGAATTACATGTACGTATCATATATAGCTCTTATTTCTATTTTGATAGCTGAGCTTGATGCACAAAAGTGATATTAAAATACGCCTTCATTTGTTGTTAACACTGTGACCAGATGACCGGTTAGTTTTACATTCAACACGATCACTTAACCGTAAAGTATTTAATGATTTATTATGCATTGGATACCTGTTGTAGGTAAAATAAAGAGTTGCAGACTTTCACAGATGCTGCCGGTGAAAACATTGATAACACTGTGTTTCGTCGAACTGGTGCATGGGAAAAATGTGCTCATATTGTTAGGTAAGTATAAGTGATTCCTAATGGAGCATATTTTCCAACGGCGGTATTGTATATTTACACGGATGTCTTGTTATACTACAATTATGCTTTTCCAATATACACATACATGTACTGTATTATTATACATAACCTAGTACTTGAAAGTATGGTTGATACACTCCAGGCTATACGGTACATCTAATTATAGAAAATAGTAGCATTGAAGTCCGTCTTCACTTTTAATCGACTATTTACACCATTTCAGATTTTGTACATGAGTAGATTTTATTTAAAAAAAGATACTAGAGTAACTGCAGAAAGTTGCCACTTAAGCTTTATATTTTGCACATTGGATATTGTAGACACTCGAGCTTTTGTAAATAATTGCTATCTTATTTATTTATCCTATCTCAAGGTGACGATGTTGGGTTTCAGTTCGGCGCCTATGGAAACACTAAGATAAAGTCACCAAATGTCGATGCTCTTGCCGAGCGTAGTTTGTTGTTCAAGAATGGTTTCACGTCGGTCAGCAGCTGCTCCTGAGTAGGTTAGTACAACGGGCCAGACTAAATCTATACGTGTATTGCATTTTTTACACAAATAGGGACGCGCCTGATAGTTGACCAAGAGGCCCATTTAAGAGGATGCTTTGTTCGCATTTACAAAAATCAGTAGTTTTGCATCCGAAGATTGGATTGTAGCACATTTTTGGTACAGAATGCAAATTAAGATTAGCGAAATCTTTGTCCTGCATGCATTTTATCTTCCCCTTTACCATTAGAGTGAAAGCATACTTTTATAGAGTTTTCATGTTACAGATCTGTCGTGCTATCAGGTTTACCCGTGCACCAAAATGGTATGTACGGTCTACACCACTCATTCCAGCATTTCGAGTCATTTGATCGTGTGAGAAGCCTACCGATGATTCTTGACAGTCACAAAATTCGAACAGGTTTGTGTAAATCACCCTAATCCAAATATTCAATCCCAATTTGCACTTGCAGATCCGTGGTCCTCTCAGGATTGCCCGTGCATCAAAACGGAATGTACGGACTTCGTCATAAATATCAGCACTTTGAGTCATTTGACGGAGTAAGGAGCCTGCCGGTGTTGCTAAAACAGCAGAACATTCGTACAGGTTCGTTTTGGAAGGAACTAACACTTTGCTTGTTACAGGTCAGTCGTTCTGTCCGGGTTACCCGTGCATCAGAACGGGATGTATGGATTACACGGAGGTTTCGTGCATTTCAAGTCGTTTGATGGCGTGAGAAGTTTATCAATGATGCTAAAGCAACATGGCATAAGAACAGGTTTCTACTACGCCTGTACTAAGCATGCTGTATCGCACGTGTCTTCGTATGTTAGATTTATGGATCTATCTAGAATTCAAATACCTTGAGCATGTACACGCACCGTATTTTATGATATAAGCTTTCCTTATTACTTTACATTTTCGTCGTTTGCTTATCTGCTTTCGTTTACCTGTCATCAGTATTTCACCAGCTGTCGACATTGGCCTTTGTCTTGCATGTCTTTTGTTGCTTAACATGATATAGTATCTGCATAAACATGCATTTTACGTAAATACTTTTTGTTTATGGTCTCCTTTTCGATTAAACAACCACAAGACTCACTTATATCTTAAAAAATGGGGATAATATTAGGTTGGGACCTCACTTATATCTTGATAGTGTGGTAAAACTGCAGTTAACCCACTGCTATAATCATTGTTGCATTTGTGTTGTTTCATTTCTTGATTTGTCATTTATTTTGTATTACAGTTTTCTTGTTGTTTTTGTTGCATTTGCCAAAAGCATGTAATTTTATTTTCAAACGTGTTGTCTACCTTGTCTCATTGTCTGACAATATTGCTGTGAACCTGATAATTTGCCTATGTCATCTATAGTCCTTTCTTAGGACGACGTTGTGTTTGTTCCAGGGATTGTAGGTAAAAAGCACGTGGGACCAGACACTGTATACAAGTTTGACTACGAGGTAACTGAGGAGCATTTTGATCTAAACCAAGTCGGACGGAACATTACCTGCATGAAAGGGTATATCAGAAAATTTCTACAGGAATCGAAAAATGATCCAAGGTACGCTATTACTACATGTATTGTAGTTGAATTATAATGTTTGAAAGATTTTAACTTCAAAAGAGATAGAATCTGGGAAAAAATTCATTCAGAGGAACCAGTCCGGTAGCATCATGGTTAGGTAAGAAACCAGGTTAATTCTATGTCGGTGAAATGAAGTTCATGCCGCGTACTGTACAGTTGCATGAGACTCACTCGTACTGATGAAGAGCGTTGCACCTCTGACAATATGGTAGAGGGTTGCACTAGATATACGCGAGAGGTGACCAAATAATTGTATCTTCTACATGTTGTCTGGTCAGAACATATATCAAAGTTATCATAAGTTGAAAAACACTGCAGTCTGCATGAAGAGTAAAACTTGTGACAAAACTCTCAAGCATAACGATTTATTTTTCGTATTTGATTAATTAAATTAACTTAATTTTGTACTTTTGAAATCCTTACAGTGGTATCTTGTTTCAGACCATTTCTTTTGTACATTGGCATTCACGACATTCACCGGTGTTACCCGTATATCAATGGTAAATTGGGGAACTTCTGTGATAAGTTTGGAGACGGGATGACCCCCGGCACAGGTTATATAGAAGATTGGAAGCCTACAGTATACAAACCGGAAGATGTCGAGGTTCCCTATTTCTTGCCGGATACACCAGCAACAAGAGAGGATCTAGCTGCTATGTATAAAACATACAGTCGCTTTGATCAAGGTACAATGCATAAGAATTTATTTGGCATACTTACGGAGAAAGAAGAATTTTATTCTCATATTTGAAAATTAAACTATGACGTTCTAATTGCAAACTTATGCTGTTCTGATATTCATGTCGTTCACGTGCTTTAACGGCCCTTGAAATTATTATTCTGTTTTACTGCATGTTTTAGGAGTTGGTCTTTTCATGAAGGAGTTGGAGGACGCCGGTTTTGCGGATGACACCTTGGTGATATTTACGTCAGATAATGGCATTCCGTTCCCGTTTGCAAAAACAAATCTTTACGACCCCGGACAAGGCGAACCCTTCATGGTTTCTTCTCCATATCATAAAGAAACTTGGGGAAAGGTAAGAGTTCATGCTACTATTCATTTATTGGTAGATCATTTCATAAATTAAGCTGAACCTTAATGTACACATAACTTGCAAGCTAATAAACATTCATAAAGATACATGTAATCGCATGCCTGAAATGCTTTTGAATTTCCAATATAAACATATATTTACGGTGCCGTAAAACCAGTGTCAGCAACACTTTCAACAGTTTTTCTCAAATTGCTACCTAGATTTTTATGCCCCCAAATGTGCCCGGACTGTAATTTTGTCAGGCATTTGAGGATTTTAAAATAACTAGGCACAAATGTTCAACACATCAAGACGACGTGTCGTGTTCAAGACCCACGTCCTTACCTCAAAGGTTAAGGTCACCACACTTAGTTTAAAGGTAATGGAATCATTTCCATATGCATACATTCGTGTCCGGACTGTAACTTTGTCATGCATTGAAGGATTTTAAAATAACTTGGCACAAATGTTCAGCACAGTCTCGTGCAAGACCCACGTTCTTACCTCAAAGGTTAAGGTCACACTTAGAGTTTAAAGTTAATGGAATCCTTTCTAGATGCATACATTCTTGTCCGGACTGTAATTTGTAATGCATTGAAGGATTTTAAAATAACTTGGCACAAATGTTCAGCACATCAAGACGACGTGTCGTGAGCAAGACCCACGTCCTTACCTCAATGGTTAAGGTCACACTTAGAGTTTAAAGGTAATGGGATCCTTTATATATGCACACATTCATGTTCTGATTTAACTTTGTCATGCATTGAAGGATTTTAAAATAATTTAGCTCAGATATTCAGCACATCAAGACGATGTGTCGTGTTCTACCTCAAAGGTCAAGGTCACACTTAGAGTTTAAAAGTAATAGAGTCCTGTATGCATGGTGACTGTCATGACTGAAAGGATTTTAAAATCACATTTCACAATTGTCGACCACATCGAGAGGACACAGACTGTAAGATACCTATTTTGGGGGCATTTGTCACTTACGAGTGACAGCTCTTGTTACATGTGTTGTTGCTTCAAGCCATTTCTTTTATATTTGATGTGCGAGTACATGTATATTATTTTCGAGATATTAATCTTTTTTACCAAAAACTGTGATGGAGCAGCTTTAAACAAACATCAAATATTTTCAATATCTCACTGAATATATGTGCGTGAAGTTAGCTGCCAGTTGCCAGTTGCCGGTTGCCAATTCAATGCCAATTCAATTGGCAACTGGCAACTGGCAGCCAACTTCACACTCTTGTTGCCAATTCGTCTTCACTTGCAAATATTAACCATAAACAAAATTGTTAAACCGAGCGAATTGGCAACTGGCAACTGGCAGCCAGATGCCAATTCGATTTTTATGAAAAAATCTTAATAAAAAATAAATTGGCAACTGGCAACCAACTTCATATTCCAGATGCCAATTCAACTTTCACTTGCAAATAGCCAATTCGTCCAACCTAACGAATTGGCAACTGGCAATTGGCAATCAAATGCCAATTCGATTTTTATGTAAAAATTTTAATAAAAGTTGATTTGGCAACTGGCAACTGGCAACTGGCAACCAACTTTATATTTCAGATGCCAATTCAACTTTCACTTGCCAATAACCAATTCGTTCAACCTCGCGAATTGGCAACTGGCAACTGGCAGCCAGATGCCAATTCGATTTTTATGTAAAAATCTTAATTAAAGTTGAATTGGCAACTGGTAACTGGCAACCTACTTCATATTTCAGATGCCAATTCAACTTTCACTTGCAAATAACCAATTCGTTCAAACTCACGAATTGGCAACTGGCAACTGGCAGCCAGATGCCAATTCGATTTTTATGTAAAAATCTTAATAAAAGTCGAATTGGCAATTGGCAACCAGATGCCAATTCGATTATTATGTAAAAATCTTAATAAAAGTTGAATTGGCAACTGGCAACTGGCAACCAACTTCATATTCCAGATGCCAATTCAACTTTCACTTGCAAATAGCTAATTCGTTCAACCTCACGAATTGGCAACTGGCAACTGGCAGCCAGATGCCAATTCGACTTCTGTCAGTAATTGTGAAAAAAAGCTGAATTGGCAACTGGCAATTGGCAGCCAGATGCCAATTCAATTTTCATGTAAAACTCTTAATAAAAGTTGAATTGGCAACTGGCAACTGGCAACCAACTTCATATTCCAGATGCCAATTCAACTTTTACTTGCAAATAACCAATTCGTTCAACCTAACGAATTGGCAACTGGCAATTGGCAGCCAGATGCCAATTCGATTTTTATGTAAAAATCTTAATAAAAGCTGAATTGGCAACTGGCAGCCAGATGCCAATTCGATTTTTATGTAAAAATCTTAATAAAAGTTGAATTGGCAAGTGGCAACTGGCAACCAACTTCATATTCCAGATGCCAATTCAACTTTTACTTGCAAATAACCAATTCGTTCAACCTCACGAATTGGCAACTGGCAATTGGCAGCCAGATGCCAATTCGATTTTTATGTAAAAATCTTAATAAAAGCTGAATTGGCAACTGGCAACTGGCAGCCAGATGCCAATTCGATTTTTATGTAAAAATCTTAATAAAAGTTGAATTGGCAAGTGGCAACTGGCAACCAACTTCATATTCCCGATGCCAATTCGACTTCTGTCAGTAATTGTGAATAAAAAGCGAATTGGCAACTGGCAACTGGCAGCCAGATGCCAATTCGATTTTTATGTAAAAATCTTTAAAAAAGTTGAATTGGCAACTAGCAAGTGGCAATCAGATGCAAATTCAATTTTTATGTAAAAATCTTAATAAAAAAATAAATTGGCAACTGGCAACAAACTTCATATTCTAGATGCCAATACAACTTTCACTTGCCAATTCGTAAGTTGAATGAATTTGCTATTTACAAGTGAAAGTTGAATTGGCATCTGGAATATGAAGTTGGTTGCCAGTTGCCAGTTGCCAATTCAACTTTTATTAAGATTTTTACATAAAAATCGAATTGGCATCTGGCTGCCAGTTGCCAGTTGCCAATTCGCGAGGTTGAACAAATTGGTATCTGGTTGCCAGTTGCTAGTTGCCAAATTAACTTTTATTAAGATTTTTACATAAAAATCGAATTGGCATCTGATTGCCAATTGCCAGTTGCCAATTCAACTTTTATTAAGATTTTTACATGAAAATTGAATTGGCATCTGGCTGCCAGTTGCCAATTCGTTAGGTTAAACGAATTGGCTATTTGCAAGTGAAAGTTGAATTGGCATCTGGAATATGAAGTTTGTTGCCAGTTTCCAGTTGCCAATTCAACTTTTATTAAGATTTTTACATAAAAATCGAATTGGCTTCAGGCTGCCAGTTGCCAGTTGCCAATTCAACTTTTATTAAGATTTTTACATAAAAATCGAATTGGCATCTGGCTGCCAGATGCCAGTTGCCAATTCGCGACGTTGAACGAATTGGCATCTGGTTGCCAGTTGCCAATTCAACTTTTATTAAGATTTTTACATAAAAATCGAATTGGCATCTGGCTGCAAGTTGTCAGTTGCCAATTCGTGAGGTTAAACGAATTGGCTATTTGCAAGTGAAAGTTGAATTGGCATCTGGAATATGAAGTTGGTTGCCAGTTGCCAGTTGCCAATTCAACTTTTATTAAGATTTTTACATAAAAATCGAATTGCGTCTGGCTGCCAGATGCCAGTTGCCAATTCGCGACGTTGAACGAATTGGCATCTGGTTGCCAGTTGCCAGTTGCCAATTCAACTTTTATTAAGATTTTTACATAAAAATCGAACTGGCATCTGGCTGCCAGTTGCCAATTCGCTTTTTATTCACAATTACTGACAGAAGTCGAATTGGCATCTGGCTGCCAGTTGTCAGTTGCCAATTCGTGAGGTTAAACGAATTGGCTATTTGCAAGTGAAAGTAGAATTGGCATCTGGAATATGAAGTTGGTTGCCACTTGCCTGTTGCCAATTCAACTTTTATTAAGATTTTTACATAAAAATAGAATTGGCATCTGGCTGCCAGTTGCCAGTTGCCAATTTGCGAGGTTGAACGAATTGGCATCTGGTTGCCAGTTGCCAGTTGCCAATTCAACTTTTATTAAGATTTTTACATAAAAATCGAATTGGCATCTGATTGCCAATTGCCAGTTGCCAATTCGTTAGGTTAAACGAATTGGCTATTTGCAAGTGAAAGTTGAATTGGCATCTGGAATATGAAGTTGGTTGCCAGTTGCCAATTCAGCTTTTATTAAGATTTTATATAAAAATCGAATTGGCATCTGGCTGCCAGTTGCCAGTTGCCAATTCGCGTGGTTTAACAATTTTGATTTTGGTTGATATTTGCAAGTGAAGACGAATTGGCAACAAGAGTGTGAAGTTGGCTGCCAGTTGCCAGTTGCCAATTGAATTGGCATTGAATTGGCAACCGGCAACTGGCAACTGGCAGCTAACTTCACGCACATACTGAATATTCATATTTTCAGAAAACAGACGCCATGGCAAGCACTATGGATATAGTACCTACAGTTCTAGACTGGTTCGGTATCTCGTATCCTAAGTATAAAATAAATGGCCAACAAGTTGCTCTCACAGGCAAGTCATTGCTTGGCGCACTCAAACCTCAAGTTCAATCCGGGAGTTTCGATCAAGTATTCTCAAGTCACGTTTTCCACGAGATTACCATGTATTATCCAATGAGAGTTATCCGTACAAAAGACGCAAAACTTATCCATAACCTGAATTTTCGGGCTCCATACGGATTAGCTACCGACTTGTACCAGAATCCTACCTTCTTAGATATTTTAAATAGAACGAAATCAGGAAAGCCCACAAAATGGTTCACGACTCTACAGAAGTATTACTACCGTGACGAATGGCAGCTGTTCAATTTGACCTCTGATCCCTTCGAGCAAAAGAACCTGGCAAAATCTGCGGAGTATAAAGATTTATTCGGAAGTTTGCAAAAGGCATTACACCAATGGCTTTTGAAGACACACGACCCATGGAGATGCCTGCCGAATGATGAACTTGAGCAAGATGGCATTTGTTATCCAATGGACAATCTTAAATTCTCCGAAGCCATGGAACTTCATACCTTACGCTAGAGTTTATTTGGGACGATTTTAAGATTATACTGGCTACACTAGAATTTCTGCAACTTTGCGAGTGCCACCACTCTCTGTTAAATGAATGTTGATACTGAACGGAAACCGTTATAACAAGTGTTACATGGATGCTTTAAATGTACACGTAATATATATTATAATACCAGTCAACAACAACAACAATAACCAACAATGATTAGCAAGTTTGTATACGGAGAGTTGATTTTCAGATACAAATGTGACTGTTTGGAACTAAAGTGTCCTTTTACCTACATGTTATTATATTATACTGTGGTGTTTTCACGAAAACCCTCAGCCTGGTCTTTCCTGTGATACTAGTATACGATAAACCACATGAATAAGAATACTCGATTATACATGTTACTATAACTCTGATTTTGCCACCGACAAACTTTAGCTGCTTAGCAGAATATAGTATGACTCATTGAAAAGCACAGTTTATACGCATTGTTAATCTCATGGATTCGTTTACTTGATAATATTTTTTGATGGTCTATTTTCTCATTTTGTTTGTGTTCAAACGATATACTCGTTTTCTTTATCTATATAAAGCAAATAGATCTATATTAAATATTAAAATAATAGTAAGTTTTATAACTTCAATTTCTCCGATCCACTTATAGTTAAACTTTACCGCCCCCTTGGTTTGATGGTTTGAAATCACTGAACCATTTGTTGAATGGCAATCGTGGGTTCGAGCTCTGCTACTGAAAATGTATCTTTATGTAAGAAAGTTGGCAGTAGGTTCTAGTGCTGGTCCTTCCCAGAAACGATGGTTTTGAAAACTGACCGCCAATAAAATTTACTGAAACACTGTTGAAACGGACATTAAACCACGAGAAACGACAACTTAGATTTAGATGTTTACTAAATATAGCATGTACAGCGGTACCGAGATGACATTCATGCATATCGGATCGGCGTTTCCGGTGATTTTGCCCATACCGGAAAAACCGGTCTGGCACCCCTCCTATGCCAGACGACTCTCGTCAATTACTTATGACGTAACGTTATAAACATTGTGACGTCAATTTCCCAAACACAACGTCGGAAAATCGTTTGTTTTTCATGTTAATTCATCATTTTGATAAGTTTGCATTTAGAAATCTACTTTAAAGTGCAGGACGGTATGCAAGAAAAAGTTTCCATCATGAGACACTTGGCTATGATGAAAATATCCGTCACCTCGGGTAACTGTTTTACGGGAACTCGGCAGAGCCTCGTTCTCGCCAAAACATTTATCCTCGGTGACGGATATTTCGATCTGAACCTCGTGCTCATGACAGAAACTATTATTCCTTCTAGTTGACTTTTGATCATAACGGCTATGGAGTTCAACCGTCAAAGAGGTTCTATTGATCTGACCTGCATAGTTTCAACTGGATGGATTTGAGCCATTTTCGAAAATGTTAAGCTAGTGAGATATGGGAATATTTTCAAATTGCGTGAAAGGGTTGTCACTGAAATGCTTTTCCTTATAATATTCTAAGGTTAGAGCAAGGTTACGATGTATTTGACCGGATTTCAGTTTCATAGTCAAAACTGCGTTTATCGCTCACATGAATTCCAAGTTTTGCTATTCACAATCCTGTCACGTTTTTGACGAATCAACATCTCTTGAGAAGTTGTAGGAAAGATTAACATAATAAACATTTGTGCGAATTACTACATACGTTACAGGGTCGTAGTTTAAAGGCAAAGGTCACGTTGAAATGAACAAATGATGACCTTTTCCTGGCTAAAACTTCCTCGGGCGACGAAGGATTTTAAATCTACTTGTTACAATTGTTGGGACGACGTGACACACGCATGTACCGATGGGTTATGATGAAAGGATTATTAAATTTCTCCTTATTAAATCTACGTCAAGCAAATGACAAGATCAAGTTTTTACTTTCGGTTATTTAGAAATCTTCATTGAATGGCATTTCATTTGAATTTTGGTAGACTGACTTGACCTTGTTGCTAATGAGATGAAGTTTCAAGTAAAATTATGATGACAAACAACCACGGACACGGTTTAATAACAATAGCACATGGTGAGCACTTATTGCTCGGGTGTGCTTAATACCACAGTCACATGAAGTTTGGACCCCAGACAGTCAATTTTATAAAACACCCCGGACCGACTATCAAGCATATTATAATACATATATGCTTGATAGTCGGCCCGGGATGTTTTATAAAAATGACTGTCTGGGGTCCAAACTTCATGTGACTGTGCTTAATTAATACAGTATAATTGGCTTGACTACATATTGCAGTACTCTGTTTGTTAAAGTACCTGGTGCTTGAGATTATTACCCGTCAACTTGATGCAATAATAAGCATAATAGTTTATTTTTTTATTTCATTTCTTTTACAAAGACTCTAGCTATGTCGAATTATAAGTAGGCAGTGTTCGTCCGACAGTGGGTTGCAAAGATGGTTTCAAGTATTAACATGTAACATGTTTGTTTCCATCGGAATCACAGAAATAATCTAAAATGCTTCTACTTTAAGTATTCCATCGTATCTGTGAGTTAACATTTGTTCAACATTTTCTGATTTGATATTGTCTTCTGATTTCCTATATTCCTCCACAAACTTCTCCCATTTTTGTACGTTATCCTCTGTGTACTTAGATAGTTCTCTTGCAATTCTGTCTACCACATCGCCAGTTGTGTTAGGAAAATTGTTATCGTTTCCTATATCTTCTGCAATGTTCATCAAAAGAGCGAATTTCAGTTTTGAAAATTCTTCCTGAACTATGTTAATGATCGGCTTCTTTAACATTGAACAATAGTGTTCCATGATAGCAAACTTTGAAGCACATAATCGGCTTTCAGTCTCGTCTACGGTGGTAGACGATGTTTCTAGCAATGAGATGACTGGTTGAAAGCATTCTTCCGGCGGATGAAGTATGATGTCGAAGAACTTGGTCGTTTTTCTGATTTTCGCCATAATCGGAAACGGGTTGCGGACGAGGTCCATCAATGTTTTTGATGCTTCCTGTAATGTAGATACAGGTACGTGACTTATGATATTGTTTTCTGGAATAATATAGTGTCGAAGGTGACCATTTTTAAGATTTTCGGCTAATTTTATCAAAACTTTCAGAACGTAATACCCGACGTCATCGTATGTCCAAGCTGATGACGACTCTCCTTCACACAGCCAGAACATCTGTGTTTTCAAACAGTATGACGACACCTTGTCGACATTTTCTAAAACTGTTTTGAAAAGCATTTTAGCGATGATATAACTGCCTTTCTATGCGAATGTTAAACTTCTAGCCAATATCTTTTCTACAGGAGCGAATGAGTAGCGCCACTCCTCTCGAGATGAAGGCTAAGTGGATGAGGTACAGCAACTACATAACATCCAGTAGACTTAATATTTTCTATTGTTTCGTGACATGGCCAGTCACTGGACTTAGATGTTTGCCGTTTAAACCATTCTGAAGCTACTTGTGGCCAAGACTGGCATTTGATTGACAGGACTACATCTACTTCTTGTCCTGTGCGGGTGATGTTTCCGGGATGTTTTTGAATCTTTGTGCATGCAATGGCTGGACCATGCACATACATCTTTATTTCTACAGTGTCAGGCTTTTCAAAAAATTCAGGAATAACATCGGTGTAAGGCACGTTAGTTTCACCAATCTTAACACCACCATGGTGTATATCCACATCCCCAGTACAGTCTGAATTGAAACGCATTCCAACAAATTTACCTGTCTTTTCCGATCTGAGCTTACAATAACCGGGATGACTAGCTTTGTAAATGTTCAGTATCTCAATTTCTTTATTCTCGTTTTCTTTGCGCTCATTTTGGGATAGGCTCCAATCTCTGACAATGTAATGTTTCAACACAGGCATTGTATCGTAGTCCGACATGGCATATATAGCGTCTCCGCTGTCCACCGAAGTGACAGTGACGGATAGACCTTCATACTGGCTGCCGATGAAAAGAACGTCATCCACTACTAATGGTAACTCTTTCCGCTGCTTTGATAGAATCTGTGTAAACTCGGTATATAATCTCAGTTTATAAGATCTTCTAACAACCGGTAATGGGAGAAGATACCTCAGCATAAAGCTGGAAACCTTCGCCTCCAAGCCCGACATCCCGAAAAGGTCAGCTGAGTCTTCCATAGTGTTTAAGTATCAGCAAAAATCCGAATTACTAGTATCAGTAAGTACAGTTAGACCTTTTGTTTTGTGCATTTTAAGTCCTTCGTGTGATAAGACAAGTTTCACTAACGTCTTCAATATTTACTTATTTAACACCGTGAAAATGTGCATAAATACACATTTCCTCGCTCCGCTAACTAAGTCCAGTTTGCGGATAGGTTAACACATGTACACACATGTACTAAAATCCACACACAATCATTCAACCGTTCTACTAACACCATACGTACATTTCAAAAGCTGGTATGGAAACATCGATTATGTTGTTTTCTAATGTAAAATTGATAATCTATGTGCTGTTGCAGTTATCTATGGCAAGCCATTTTGCTATTTATTCCTCATTACTCTTTTCGTTTTAATAGATATGTTCATTTTCACACTGAGAGATAGCTTCGTATCACAGAAATAAATCTCATGAGCTTTAAGAGATATGCCATCTGTTCAACATCATTTCAGAGATATCTTTCTACTTTGAGAGATATCTTTCAAGGGTCCATAGATATTCTTCTCAAAGTTCCAGAGACATCTTTTACCATTACATAGGAGGAGCAATTAATATGGCCAAAAATAAATTATTGTACTGTATGAGAGATATCTCTTAATAATGCAGAGATATCTTTGTAAGATAAAAATATATCTTTCTAATGAAAAGGGATATATTTTTTACGGACATTATAAAGATATGTTTCATTAAAACAGATATATCTCTCATGATAAGAAATATATCTCAATCAGTATGAGATCACTATTACATGGTGAAATATCTCTTTAGTATTAGAAAATGTTTTTTAAAAACATGGGAGATATCTTTATTAAAAGAAAGATATCTGCAAATTAACATATATGTATCTCTGAAATTAGGAGATATCTGCAGTATTTTAGGAGATATCTCTATGAAATCAGAGAGCTATCTCTTATTTGATCAAATAGTAAATAGGCTTGCCATAGATATCTCTGGAACTGAAATGCGAGCGATCTGGAAACCATGAATAAAAGCGACTCTCGTCAATTACTTCTGACGTAACGTTATAGACAATGTGACGTCACAACACAACGTCGGAATATCGTTTGTTTTTTATGATCATAATTAATCTTTTTGATAAGTTTGCATTTAGAAATCTACTTTAAAGTCAAAAGACGGTATGCAAGAATAAGTCTCCATCATGAAACACTTGGCTCAGATGGATATATCCGTCACCTCTGGGACTGAAATAGATATCTCTAAAAATAGGAAGATATCTCTCAAATGATGATAAACAAATATCTCTTTCGGTTAAAGCGATATCTCTTAAAGCAAAGGAGATGTATTTCTGTGTCACAAAGATATTTCCCAGCATGAAAGAGGTATCTCTATTAAAACGCAAGATATCTCTTTGAAATCAGACATCACATTTTGCCGATGCTTTGCCTAATTGTCAAGTTAATAGACATTCCTTTGCAATCATTAAAATGTTTATTTCAAATAGGCATATATCGAAGGTATGAATGCAACACCTCGCTGCTGTACATGACGGAATTTACAATGTTTTTCAAGTTCTGTACATTGCAATACTACAAGAAGGATACATCTAGTATACTACACACCTCTCAATAAAAGGTAAGGAAGTAATGCAAATTGTTGATTTAAAAGAAATAAGGGCTATTTTGATTGTTCTGTTAAGTTTATGTTTGACGTTGTCCTTAAATGCTTCTACTTTATGGATTCCGTCAAAAGTGTACGTTAACATTTCTTCAACATTTTCAGATCTTAGTTTGTCCAAACACTTCCAATATTTCTCGACATAAGCGGCCCATTTTTGCACATTTTCATTGTTGTATTTCAACAATTTTTTTGCCACTTTGTCAATTACATCGTCAATGGAATCTGGAATATCCTTTTCGTTTCCAATATCTTCAGCAATGTACATCAGAATTGCAAATTTCAGTTTTGAAAATTCTTCCTGTGGTTGGGTCACGATTGGTTTCTTTAACAGTGAGCAAAAATGTTCAATTACTGCAACGCTTGATGACCGAAAACAGCTTTTTATATCACTGTCACCAACGTATTTAACAACGAGATAACAGACTGGAAACTTTCTTCTGGCGGATATTCGATGATGCCGAAGAACTTGGTAGTTCGTCTGATTATTTTCATAACCGGAAATGGGTTCTTTACAAGCCCTCTTAATGTTTCCGCTACTTCGCAAGGGTTTGTGCAGCAACGTAGCTAATGATATTATTTTCTGGAATAATGTATTGACGAATGACGCCATTTGCCAAACTCTCTGCTAACTTTGACAAAAGTCTTAGTGCGTAATAGCCGATCTTATCGTAAGTCCAAGCTGAAGACGACTCCTCATCACACAACCAGAACATCACCTTATCGACGTTTTTTAAAGCTGTTTTGATAGCATCTTTGCAATCATATAGCTTCCTTTCTGTGCAAAAGTTAAGCTTCGAGCTAGTATTTTCTCTGCAGGTGCGAATGAGTAGCGCCATTCCTCCCGAGGTGAAGGACTATGTGGATGGGGTACAGCAACTACGTAACATCCAGCAGATTTGACTTTTTTAATTATTTCGTGACTGGGCAAATAGCTGGCGCTGATTCGTGTCGTTTGAACCACTCTGATGCTGCCAGTGGCCAAGACTGACACTTTATAGAAATGACCACATCTACCTCTTGTCCAGTACGTGTTATATTTCCAGGATGAGTTTGAATCCTTGTACAAAAGATGGCAGGACCATGCACGTATGTTTTCATTTCTAAAGTCTCTGACTTTTTAGGTAGCCCAGGAATGACGTCTGTAAAAGGAACGTTCGTTTCACCAGCTTTCGCGCCATCATTGTATATCAGAACTTTCCCGGAGCAGTCTGGATCAAAACCCATGCCAACAAAGTTGCCTGTCTTTGCGGACCGGAGCCTACAATATCCTGGATGGCTGGCTTCGCAAAGTTCAAGTATGTTTATTTTCTTCATTCTTACTAGCCTTCTGAGTACCTTCGGCTGTATTTCGATCACTTGCTTGATAGTGTTTCAACACTGGCATTGTGTCGATGTCGGACATGGGATAGATAGCGTCCCCACCGCCAACCGACGTGATTGTTACGGCTAGACCTTCATATTGGCTTCCGATAAATAGAACATCCCTTAAATCTGGCGGTAGCTCCTTTAGTTGTTCCGCTTTTCTCTGACTAAACTCCGTGTACAAACGTAGTTTATACGATTTTCTCACAATCGGAAAAGGAACTAGGTATTTAAGCATAAACTGAGAAACCTTTTTCTAACTTTGATATACATATTTCCGCGCATTTACCCATGTGAGATAAACTTTTCTCACCTATGAGATACATATTTCCGCGCATTTACCCATGTGAGATAAACTTATATGTAAAAACATATGTCAAATATGTAAAAACGACTGTACGTGCAATATTTATACACAAAATAGTAATTCATCTCATTTGCTTGCCCGTGACAGTGATAAACATGTACCGGTATTAAATAAAAATAATTCCGTAGATTTTGGGTTTAAAGGAAAATGGTCTTCATATTACCAGCTTAAATATACAGCATTTAATGCCAAAAATTGATGAACTTAGGGGTCACTTGAATCATCCTTCATCGCCTGATATATTAGGCTTAAGTGAAACTTTTTTACAAAATGATATTGGGGATAATGAGTTACAAATAAGAAATTATACTTTTGAAAGAAAAGACCGCAATGGAAAGAAAGGGGTAGGTATAATTGTTTATATAGATGAGAATATATCATACAAACGTCGACATGATTTCGAAGTTAACGACATCGAGTCAATATGGCTCCAGATATTTTATGAAAAATGTAATCCTTTTCTTGTTAACTTTGTATACCGACCACCTAAATCGCAACAAACGAGGATTGACTTGTATGAGACACATATAGATATTGCGGACTGTTCAACCCAAGAATACTGTCTCCTAGGCGATTATAATAGTAACTTTTTTCCTGGAAATAGCACAAATACATTCAGTAATTCAAAATGGGCAGATATGATTGCTAAGTTTGGCCTCAAACAACTGATATCAATGCCTACAAGAATAACTAAGAGAAGTTCTACAATTATAGACCACATATATACAAATTGCCTTGGTCATTTTAAAGAGGCATCTATTTCGAATTTAGCAATTAGTGACCATTATCCTATATGTTTGACTTACTCTGCTAGTTATAAATCTATTAAGAAAAATGATCATAAAGTAATAAAGTACAGGTCGTTTAAGAAATTCAATAAACAACTATTCCAAAATGACATTCTTCTCTCTGGTATTGAAAATGTTGAGACTCTCATAGAACCAAACGATGCCTTATATATGTTCTACAGTATATTAAATAATGTATTATCCAAACATGCTCCAATAAAAGAAAAGAGAGTTAAGCATGAACACCAACCAGACTGGTTTACGGAAGAAATAAAATCAGTTATACAAGAGAGAGACAATTCGAAGAAAATTGGTAATCATGATAAATATAAAATTCTTAGAAATAAATCGTCTTCTCTCATCAAAAGGAGTAAACGCGATTCTTTAATAAAGCTGTTCAGGAAAATAAAGACTGCGCTTATTTATGGAAAAATCTTAAAGATATCTCTAATCTGAACCATGGAAATAGAATAAAAATGCCACAAAAACTGATAAAATCTGGCGTAGAAATTGAAGGTAGTTTAAATATAGTTGGTGAAATAAATAAACATTTTATAAATATTGCAAACACAATATCAAAAACCGCATTTTCAAAAGAACACTTTTCCTCTTTAAAAATCAGATTAGATGCAAAATTAGACAGTCGCGAGTTTGACATTAAGTTCATTACACCATTTGAAGTTCGTAAGATTATAGATAAATTAGATATAAATAAATCAACAGGTTTGGATGGGATAGGCCCAAATATATTGAAATATTGTGGTGATACTATTACACCATGCATAGCGTCAATTATTAACAATAGTATCAGTACTGGAATTTTCCCTAATAAACTGAAGGAAGCTCGTGTGTTACCAATATTCAAGTCAGGTCTCAAAGAAGAAGCTGAAAACTATCGTCCTATTTCTATTCTACCTACCATTTCTAAGATCTATGAACGTCACATAGCTTCTCAAGTCCATACTTATTTCAAGACTACTGATGTCATACATAAAACACAATCTGGTTTCAGAAAACATCATTCGTGCAATACAGCTCTCACAAGGTTAATTGATGCTTGGATTAAGGATGTTGATAGTGGAAAAGTAATTGGAACAGTGTTTCTAGATTTAAGAAAAGCATTCGATTTAGTTGACAACGAGATCCTCTTCTATAAATTAAAATTGTATCATTTTTCTGACAAAACTATCAAATTATTTGTATCATATTTGTCGAACAGGCGGCAGACGGTTAAAGTAGGAAACGTACAATCTAAGATGCTCACAGTCAAATCGGGTGTGCCACAAGGGTCAATACTTGGACCTCTACTTTTCTTATTATACATTAACGATATCACATTTTCATGTCAAGATTCAAACATAGACCTGTATGCTGACGACTCCACTTTATACGAATCCGGATTTCATCTTAAAGAAATTGAAGAGAAACTGCAAGTAAACCTAAATAATATCATTGATTGGTGCGCAAAAAATAATATGTTTTTACATCCGTTAAAGACAAAATGTATGGTTATCGGATCTACCTATAAAGTAAAACACACAAACACACTGAATTTAAGTATTAATGGCATACTTTTAGAGAATGCAACAGTCCAAAAAGTACTAGGTGTGTATATTGACAATACCCTAAACTGGCATGCTTATATAGATTATGTATGTAAAAAGCTTAATACCAAAATAGCATTATTAAAACGCATTTTATTCCTTCTCACAGATGAGACAAAAATTATGTTTTATAACGCGTACATTTTGCCAGTATTCGATTACTGTTGTACAATCTGGGGAAAAGATAACAAAAACTATATCAACAAAATAAGCATGCTACAAAAACGAGTTGCAAAAATTATCTTAAATAAGCCGATGAAAACGCCAACATTAGGGCTATATAAACAATTAAAATGGCTTTCTTTTACTGATAGGTGTAATTAAACATTTATGGGTTAATCCGAATCCAATGTTGAGGTTCTAATCTGACAAAGTGACACTGTTTCGGCGGGGTCATCTCAAACAATTTTTATCCTGGACGTACGTTATTTCTGATCTTGTCTAGATGACAATATCACAATTTTCTCTCTCTTATTTAGTCTATACTTTACACATACTCATGAGAAAAGAAACTCTAAACTTTGGTCTGTATATATTAGTTAAATTGCCTCTAGTTTTACAGTTTATGTAATTAACACGTTTTACGTTATAGAAGAATGTTAGAATTTCAATAAAATATACCCCTTAAAATAGGTAAAGGACCACATAATAAGAATAATAAGACTTCATTATTTTAAATAACATCCTTTATAAAATTACTATATCGAAAATGTATTGGTTCTAGTTAACTGATGTAAGTAGTGATGAATATCAATAACAAATATGTAAAAATAACAGAATTGTGAAATCACTTTTGAAAAGTTAGAGACTTTAGACGGTAGGTGAAGTTTGAACGTTTATAGATGAGACTGCTCAGGTCAGGGACAGACCAGTCAATGCACTCTTTATGCTTCAAGTTGTAGATAGTAAGTAACCACTCTATCTTTATGTCGACGGACGTTATCGTCCAAAATCACACAAAAAATAGGCATAAGGCCGTTAAAGTTGTAGTACACAGACATTTTTTGCGTTATATTCCCTACCTGTGTAAAATCTGCGATGTATTAGATCATCCATTCTTAGTAATTATACGCATACATTCTTGATCTAAAATTTAACTGAAATCCTTACCATAATCAAAGTACTGCGCACTATACGATAAAGTCACAGCCAAAAGAAATTGCATTATTTCACCAGTGCGTGAGTGATGTAGAGGACATGAAGTAAGTTTAAGGTATATTTGAAAACGCTAAAAAGGGAGGTGTCCGCCTACGTGTAGCATCAGCGTTCTCGCTCGGTCTATGTGAAGTAAAATGTATGGGACATACTGCAGAGCAAAACGTGCAGGGCCTGTCAAGCCCCAGTCAGATTTCAAATTTAGGAACAGACTAAAATTTCTGGAATGTCAGCACTTATATTTTCTGCAAATTCAAGCCTAAACGTATCTACCTTACTGAGGCACTTGGTGAGTTCGCGCGGTATAAAGATTCGGTTATGTATGGCATAATTGCTTGTAAAAATCCATACACCAAACATCGCTTTGGAAAGCTAATTTACTTTTTAAAAGTGATCTCACAATTTTATTTCTTGCTATTGTAAATGAGTATTTTAATTTTTTTTTACTACGGTCAATGCACTTTCTGTCGAAGACAGTTTAAGATTATTTTCTTGAATATATTTTGTACTTTAAATGAAAGATGTATACAATTTTAAGCAATATCGCCTAAATAGATCTACATCGGATTTGTATGTCCCGTATTGTAAGTTTTTTTTTCTAATTCATTGTTTTGAGAAGCCCCTCTAAAATATGGCTAAGTAGCAATCGGCAACGGATACGGATTAACTTATAAATGTCTAATACCACACTGCTGTTCTTGTGTATAAAGTTATGAATCATATGTCGCCATCATATATGTAAGAGATTTTGATGTTTTCCAAAAATGAAAAACATAATCTGCGATCTTCTGTGCACAACGATCTTGTTTTACAAAGAATACCACGAACCAATCATTATAAAGATTCATTCTCGTATTTTAGTATGAAAGTTTGGAATGATATTCCGTATGATATTAGAGGAATTCCTACACTCAAAACATTTAAATACAAATACAAGAACTATCTATTAAGTAGCACTTAACAACTGCAGACTGAGTATGTTTGTTTTTGTTTTCTATACTAAATTTACTTCTACAAATATATTTCCGCACTAACTTTTGGACTAAATTTTTGAGTGTCTGTCGTATCAAAAGAAAGTTTCAACAATTTAAACAATTTTTGTCTAACTTTTGTCATATCTAACTTTGCCAAACAAATATACTATTTGAAAAATATGATTCAATTGAAATGTATAACTAGCAAATCATATTTTCTTTCATAATTCTTTATCGACGGTATGTTGTTATTGGTGCATTTTAATTCTTCTTTTACATTGTTGAAGGCCATATGAAAATAAGATTTGTTCTAAATTATAAATTTACTTCTACAAATATATTTCCGCACTAACTTTTGGACTAAATTTTTGAGTGTCTGTCGTATCAAAAGAAAGTTTCAACAATTTAAACAATTTTTGTCTTACTTTTGTCATATCTAGCTTTGCTAAAAAATAGAGTTTTAAAAAATATGATTGTTCAATTGAAATGTATTACTAGTAAATCATATTTGTTTGATATTTCTTTATCAACGGTATGTTATTGTTGTTGCATTTTAATTCTTCTTTTACATTCAATTTGTTGACAGCCATATGAAAATAAGATGTATTTTGATTTACATGTATGTCTGATATGTAACCTTCATGAAATAAAGATTTTATTATTATTATTATTATAAACTTATCTCACATCGCTTATCTGACATCGCTGCCGGACTATTTTTACGTTGATTGTAAGCAGACATAAAAATCGAAAAATGACTGTAAAATTGTTATTTTTGAAATAGAGCCTCGTTTTTGGACGTATCTCAACCCTCGGGTGGGATTTCCTTATCCGCAACTCATGAACATGTTAGATTCACTTTATCTCACATGGGTAAATGCGCAGAAATATGTATCTCATAGGTGAGAAAAGAAAATCCCACCCTCGGGTTGAAATACGTCCAAAAAACCGGCAGAGCCTCGTTTTTGGACGTATCTCAACTCTCGGGAGGGATTTCCTTATCCACAACTCATGAACATGTTAGATTCACTTTATCTCGAGTTCTGACATTTCAAAAAATTCCATTGATTCAGCCATACTTAAAATTAATTAAGTGATTGTAATTAGTCGTGTTAACACTTTTCTGTTTTAATACTTTTATTCACTATATCCCGTAATCATTAATTTCCCAGTTTATCCAATAATGACTGTTTCATGTATAAGTCTAAACTACTTCAGAAATGTGATTATAAGAGCTTTCATAGCAAGGTTGGCATTGTGTCCTGCGTGACTAGTCATGAGATATTTATAGAACAAAATTTCTTTTGTTAGCAACCATGTCATTTCGTAGAATAGCAGTACAGCATGATAGTTATTACAAAATCGATTGTAAGTTTCTTCTGTGTCGGGCTTGGATAAGTTCGTGATATTTTGTATCGATAAAAC
The DNA here is from genome assembly GCA_022818135.1 of Saxidomus purpurata. Classification (NCBI taxonomy): domain Eukaryota; kingdom Metazoa; phylum Mollusca; class Bivalvia; order Venerida; family Veneridae; genus Saxidomus; species Saxidomus purpurata. The sequence continues at coordinate 17,142 of JAFMSR010000843.1, read as the reverse complement.
TATATTGTATGATGGCGTCTTTCTGCTATGTCCCGTTTTCACGTGGCGGACGAAAATGCGAAGGCAAACATGCAACAAGTTACTGATTTGTCGCGTTTTCGCCTCGATGGAAAAGTTTGTCGCTGAGGCGAAATCGCGACAAATCAGTAATGTGTCGCATTGTCGCGTTCGCATTTTCACCCTGCCGCGCGAAAGACGCGACAAATCAGCGCCACGCGCGCGTTCACATTTTCGCCCCGCCACGCGAAAACGCGACAAATCATAAATTTGTCGCGATCTCGCGTGGCGGAGCAAATGAGAAACTGCTAAAATGCGAAAATTACGAATTTGTCTCGGGGGTGAAGGCCTGAAAATGTAAAAAGGCGAAACTTGAACTAAACAGCAGAACTACAAAGAGTTGTTTATTAGAAAATAAACATCTCTAGAACAAATATTTTTTCGATTCGAACATGACTAAATATCTCAAAAACAAATGCAACGGGCTAAATGTGACGCGGCGTCAAAAAGCACATTTTTTTCTCTCTTTTTGAGGCCCCCACAGGAGTAACCCTGTTTATTATCCCCGTCATAGGCGTGATAGGGGTCGGGGAACATCCCCTACCATCCTTACAATAACAGAAACATAATATAAGAGAAATACATGTACACAAACATATAATATTGTATATACTGGGTTGTTTTGTCTTTTGTTTTCTGTTTTCTTGTTTTGTACAAATTTCTTGCATATCGCAAGTTCCACAGTTTCTATTATAGTTTGTAATTTCTTTTACTCTCTGTTTTAAAAGTGTTATATATTTAAGGTCTGAGACACTATGAGTTGAAAATTTTATATCATTTCTAAACTTCCAGATGTGCCATTTTGTTTCAAAAATTACAGTGTTGAAAAACTTTGACAATTTGTGATCGTTGAACCCCAATATCATTTCATGAGAAGACAAACTGGTCGTCGTTTGTTTTTGAACAAAAGCAATGTTTTTAAGTAGAGTGTTTGTTCCTTTCCAAAAGCTTTTAACATTATGACATGAAATAAACAGATGAAGTGGCGTTTCTTGTTCATTTTTACATAAATTACAAATTCCATTTGATACATTCATTAAAAACAATTTGTGTTCTGTGAATATTGCATTGTGCATTAATTTCCATTGAAATTCTTTGGCTTTCATTGTTGCATACGCACTATGTACGCTTAACCAGCATCTTTGCCAATCAAAATTATTAAAAAACAGTTTATCCTGCCATTTTTGCTCTGTTGAAGATTGTGTAATATACTTATGTGACATAAAATGTGTATTTACTGCTTTTATTCGAAGGTCGTTCGGGGGAATTTTTTTCCCGCTTGAATCTAACAGAATATACAACGAAATATATATTTTAGAGCTTTTGTTTCCAATTCGATCCTCCTTTAAAACATTTATAAAATCAATTGGTATGCTTTGTTTTAAAGTCGACCAGTTTGCGGCCCAGTTTGTTCTGAAATGAAGTTTCGTTATATGACATTCATCGCTTATAAAAGTTTTCGACTGAACATCCCATATATCTTTTATTTGCGTTATGCCGCTTGTGAGAAAGAATTTAAAAAATAACGCTTTTTTCCGATGAAGTATGCGATGATTTCCAAAAAGACTGGTGCATAGTATTTCATTTTTTGTACGTGGACTAAATGCTTTCATAAATTTGTTCCAACAGTTAAGTGCTTCCATATAAAATGCTGAAACAGTCCTTGTCAAACGAACTGTTTCTAAACTCGAAAAAAGTGCATAAAAGGTAATTGCAATTAAAAAGTGTGTCAATAGTTTTAAGGATGTTTTTACCAATAGCGTTCCATTCTTTGCATTCGCTATGAATAATTTTATATATCATTTTAACTCTATGAGCAGTAACAATGTCCTTAACACTATATAAATTAAAACCTCCATGTTCCTTGTCTTTATTCATTGTATTAAAAGAGACAAGCGGTTTTTTACCATTCCAAATGAAATCTATAACTAGTTTGTCAATTTCACTACAAACCATATCTGGGATCGGTCTAATTTATGCTTCAAAATTAATTGCCGAATGTACAAATGTTTTGACAATAAGAACTTTTCGTCTTATAGAGAGATTTCTTGATTTTCAAATTTGAAGGCATGATTTCAGTTTGTTAATTTTATTCCTCTACAAGTCATCCATGTCTATGTTATAGCCATGACATGTACCGAGTGTTTTTACATAATTTTTGGTCCAGCTTATTTCATTAAAAGTTGAATTTGTAGATTTACTTTCTCCTATAAATAACCCCTTGGTTTTCTCTTTGTTCATTTTTGCACCTGAAGCTTTTTCATATATGTTAAAATAATTGTGTGTCTGATTAATTTTTGCCTGAACAGTTCTACCATTTACTGAGGGTAGACTTATACCTATTATGTTTATGTTATTACGTATTTTACAAGCCATTGGTTCTGCTTGAATGATATATAGCAACGCAGATATCGGACACCCTTGTTTTATAGATCTTGACACTGAGAAGAATTCGGAGAAGAAACCGTTCGTTGATATAGATACTTTTGAGTATTTTAAAAGCATTTCTATCCATCCTATAAATTTCCCCCGAAACCGAATTTTTGCAAGCATAAAGTTATCCATTTCCATTCGCATCGGTCAAAAGCCTTTGTTTACTCAAGAAAGATTATAAGACCTTTTTTATGTTCAACGTCCGCATAATCAATTATGTCCTGAAGAAAACGATTTGCTTCGTTAATATTGCGGCCCATGACATACTCTTTTTGGTCAGAGTGAATAATGTCCGGAAGTATAGGTTTGAGCCTGTTTGATAAACATGTTGCAATGATTTTATAGTCAACATAGTCAACATTTAATAATGTGATCGGTCTCCAGTTTTTTAAGTTTTCCCTTTCCCCATTTTTGTATAAAAGAGTAATAATGCCTTTATAATGAGAATCACATAGGATTTCATCTTCAAGAATTTCTTGTACTACTTTTAGAAAATCATACTTTATTAAGTACCAGAAAGTCTGATAAAATTCTGCTGAAATTCCGTCAAAACCTGGGGATTTTTAGCTTTTGAAATCATTTACTGCTTTCTCTAGTTCTACTAGTGATATGTTTTTTTCTAACTGTAACATCGATTCATAGCTTATTTTTGCTTCTACTGTTGATAACAATGTATTCGCGGAATCGATATCAATCCCTTCTGATTTGAAAAGCATTTTATAAAATTTGCTTTGTTCATTTAAAATATTGCTTATTCCTGTTTTAAGTTCCCCATTTTCCGTCATTATTTTTGACCATAATTTTTGTTTACCTTTTCGTTTTTCTAAATTGAAAAAGTAACTAGACGATTTTTCATTTTCTTCAACAAACTGTACTTTTGCTCTTATTCGCGACGCTTCAGTCTTTTCTTCGTACTAATATTTCTTTATAGCGTCTGTTAAATAAGCGATTTCTTCATTGTTTACGTCATTATTTTCGAGTACTAACTTATTAAGTCTTTCCTCCAATAGTCTTAAATTTTTAATTTTTCTTGATTCTACCGAACAGTATTCAATCGTTAGTTGTTTTATTTTATACTTAGTCATGTCCCACCATTCCTTTTTTGACTTAAACTTGTTTTTTCCTGACGCCCAAAATAACCAGAATTCCTCTATAAAAGCAATATAGTCCTCTTTTGATATGATACTATTGTTTATTTTTCCAAATTCCCTGTCTCCGTTCTATTTTTTCTGCAGATATTGTCACGGAGATTGCATTGTGATCAGAGCATAAAAAGTGGGATATTTTTGCCTTTTGAATTTCGGTGTTAATTTCTTTTGACGTCAGAAAGTAGTCTATTCTTGATTTTGATTCATTTCTCACAAATGTATATTCTTTTTTGTTAGGGTACCGCCTGCGCCAGATATCTTCGAGGTCGATTGAACAGATTAATTCTCGTAGTTCACGTGACTTTTCTTCCATACCGATTCCGTTAACACGTGAAAATCTGTCAATGCTACTTGACATTACCGAGTTGTAATCACCTGCAATCATGTGCGCGTCATTAACAAACGGCATTGACATCGAGTGTAAATATTTGAAAAAGTTTTTTTTCTCGTGACTTTTATTTGGAGCATAGATATTTGTCATTCTATACTTATTCTGATTAGTTTTTAGTTGAAATGAAATAATTCGGCCTTGCGAGTCCTTGACAATATCTGTTATCGGAAAATTAAAATTTGAGTTGAAAAGTACAGCTACGCCGCGGGACGCACTTGTTCCGTTATTCCATAGGCTATTGCCCTCCCATTGCGAGCTCCATAATTTGGACTCGTCTTCATCAGAACAATGCGTTTCTTGTCAAAGGGCGACATCAACCTTTTTTTCAATTAACCAGTTATATATTAACCTTCTTTTTTTGCTGTTTCTTAATCCGTTAACATTTACAGAGTATATTGTAATATTCATTTGCGGATGAAAACAACGGATTAAGGCTTTGGTTGTCTTTCGGTAGATGGCGGTGTTGCTGCGCTACCCTTCCGCTTTTTCTCATTGTGAGGAGTCCATAACTGAGTCTCAGATCCAACAGTTTGGTCCTGCAACTCATCAGACTCACCCTCAATCAGAAAAGCAGACAGGTTTTCATAGAGCGCACCAGCACCCTCATCAGATACATGTATACCACTTGCGTCTTTGACATCAAATATATTTTTTTGAAATCTACCCTGTGCAAAAACAAAACTATCATTATCAATATAGTGACAATTGTTTGTAACCTTGCAGAAGTTAAGAATGTTTTCGTTTACTGCTTGATAAGCAGATTTTCCCATTCTTGGTAGGATACTTGAGAATCCTACAGGTGTTATTTAGAATGAACAGTTGCAAAGGCACTTTTAACGTTTTTGTGTGTGATTTTTTCCGCATCTGAAGTGTTCAAATCATTTGTACCTAGATGAATGACTGCTGTTTTCACTTGTTCGTCCGTGTTTAGTTTCACCTTCGACATTATATTCCGAAGTTTTGCACAGTCTGACCTGAGAGCGACACATTTTTTACATTTGGCTTCTTCGAGTGTTGGAGTCACCTAAAATAAGGTGGATTTGGCGTTTAGGTTGTTGTAAATGCTCCGCTTCCCGACCAACTTCACTATTAATGTCCGTCTTGTCCGGCTGTGAATCTGGATCACAACGAGTGTCTCCCTTTTTCTCGAGAATTTCATGTCTGTAATCACCATACAAGGATGTAGGACAGTCTGCTTGAACGTGTCCTTCTTTTTTACATGCATGACAAATTATATCACGAGGACAGTTCTTCCTGGCATGATTATTGCCGCCGCAATTCCAGCAGTGGTGTGAATCCACTACAGTTTCGTTCAGATTAACGGTATCGGGCTGTGATCGTTTAACCCTCCCCGGACATCTGAAGGACGGGTGAGATGTTTTGGAACACCATTTGCACGGAGTTCTATCGTTATCTCCGAAAATTCGTAGTGTGAATTCACCAATAACTAGTTCACTCGGTAATCTTGGGATACAGTTTGATATTTTCACATACCTTGTCCCGCTTTCAATATGAGTGTTTTTAATTTTTCCTCTTGTGAAACTGCCTGGAACAATGCTTCCAAAATCATCAATGTAACTTATGATTTTCCCATTTTCCATTTCATACGGTGTGTCTTTTATGACAACATTTGTTTTTATGTTTTCAACGTCTGAAATTGTCATGAATTGGTTTTGTATTCTTAGCCCATGAAGAATCAAATTCGTTTTTGTTTCGTTGTCATCTACAGAAATAATGCACTTCCCTTCCGTTATTTGAACGGCTTTGACTTTCTCTAAGTGTGTATCTTGTCTCAAGCTTTCCAGAACAGCATTATGCGTTATTTTCTGATTGTACCTATGGTTGAAATACACAGACAAAGGCCTTGGTATTGCGTCCGCCATCTTGACGTTTGCGCGGGCAATTCGAGAACACAAGAAAGAACAAAAGTCACCTTTTCCACTATCTTATATACAAAGTATTTAATCCGCTTACTTCCAAATGGCGATATATAGTACTCAAAACATAGTTGGCACCAAGAAATGTTCATAAACTATCAAAAATCCAAATTTCCACAGAGAGCTATGAACAACGACCGTCATTACCAAGGGAGATCATCCAAAAACCTTAAAAGGCACAATTTGACGCCATTTATAATGTCGTAACGGTTCGCGCGTCAAAACGCGAGACGGCGTCTGAATAGTTTAACCTATGTCAGAAATCGTGACGTCACTGTTTCTTTTTACCTGTTTCCGCGAACGCCCGTTCCAAATGTATTTTGGTCATTTTAACAGGTGAGCAGTTTACATAACCGTTGATCCTCTGAAGAACCAGTACTCCGTAAGAAACGGCCAACTTTCTCACATAAATAAGGAATATTATAACAGTCGGTTGATCTGCGTCGTTGTATCTTTTTGAGTTGGCTGTATAGTTCCGGATCACACGAGAGGCGGAGCCTCGAGTGTGATCCTGATCTATGCAGCTAACCTTGAAGATTTAAATTTATAGTCCATCTGGAGAAACTAAAGTGATATTAATTTCAATTGAGACAATTTAATAACTCAGCATACACTATCATAACCTGGAACTTTTAAATAAATAAATGAAGTTCATATTCGGGTCTTTCATTATTTAGAGATGAAAAGAAAATGAAGTTTGTAAACAGCGACTAGTTGTACACCAGTCTTTGTAATGATTAGGAAACAGACTGAATTTCAGAGCAATGACAAAACAAATTGTTGTTTTCAGGAAAACCAAGACTTACAATTCTAGAGCCTCTTCTTCTGGCCACACGATACAAAAACATTATAGAAATCAGTCCAATATCACAAAACAACCTGAAAACGAACTGCAAAAGATTAAAGCTTCTAAATCCAACACAGGGGAATATAACATAGAAAACTTGAACCCGGAGCAATAATATGATAGTATATATTCGTCCCAGCTTGAACGTATCACAATGCAAAGGTTTTCTAAAACGGCGTGAACCACGACATTGTAGAGACCCCTCCATTTAAAATCTATGTGTATGATCTACCTCCATATTTTAACGAACACATTCAAAGGTTCCTAACTGACCATAAAAAGTTTTCTTACTGTTTCAACCTCGATTATTGTGGCATTGGAGAAGAGCTGTATTAGATAGACAACAAAGGGAGGCAATTCATTTCTCCCGATGCAAACAGACTCGAAGAAATGGAAAATTTGGAATTGGAACTCTTGTAAAGGAATACTGACACGAATTTCTCGGTTTACATCGGTCATGGACAGTAGATGAATGAACCCTATTCATTTTGAAGTCACCGGGTCAAAGGTCAAGGTCACGGTGACCTCGCATTTAAAAACGATAGATGAACCATATTGATTTGATTTTGGGGTCACTGTGCCAAAGGTCAAGGTCACAGTGACCCGACAATTAAAAACGGTTTCCACTCAATAACTGAAGATGGCCTTTACCTAGAGGTCTCAAACATAGTATGGACATCGGTCATGTACAGTGGATGGAACCTATTAATTTTGGGGTCCCTGTGTCAAAGGTCAAGGTCACAATGATCTGATAGTTGAAAACGGTTTCTGCTCAATAACTTGGGAGTCTTTGACTTAGATGTCTCAAACTTGGTAGGAACATTGTTCATGGACAGTAGATACACCATATTTATTTTCAGGTTCAATGTCACAGTGACTTTGCATTTGAAAACAATTTCCACTAAGTAACTTGAGAAGGCTCTGACCTATAGGTCTCAAACTTGATAGGGAAATTTGTCTTGGGCAGTAGATGTACCTTATAGATTTTGGGGTCACTGGGTCAAAGGCCACAGTGGCCATGCAGTTTTTCACTCAGTAATTTTTGCATGCTTTGACCTAGAGGACTTGGTAGGGTAATTGGTAACTGACAGTAGATGAACCCTATTAAGTCTGAAGTCACTGGGTCAAAGTGACCTTGAATGTAAAAATTGTTTCCACTCAAAAACCTGACAATGTTTTGACCCAAGATCTTAAAACTATAAGGATGAAATGATTCCTATTGACTTCATTGAGGTCATAGGGTCAAAGGTAAAGGTCATATTGACCTTGCATTTAAAAATTGTTTCTGCCTACTTGTTTCGTCTTCAAACTTGATAAGACTAAAGCTTATGAATACAATATAGTAGATGACCCCCAACAACATTAGGGTCACATGGTCAAAGTTTAAGGCCACACTGACCTTGCATTTAAAAATCATTTCTGCTCAGTATCTTCTGACACTGGGTTTAAAAAACTGTTTCCACATAATTACTTAAGGTAGGTCAGTACCTTTCGTCAGTAAAATTAAAAGTTGTCACATTTGTTTGAAATTTGGTACATGCGTATATCGTGCCCATCTGCGTTGCATGGTAACATTTTTATTCACATGACGTCACGTGACATCATATAACAACGCGATCTGGCGACAGCGTACCGGAAGCATACCGTCATGTGTTTATTGTAATGTTATTTTGTCATTTGTGGACCGACTCTTATTTTTCAAAGTTTGCAATAATACTTGAAAAATATTCTATCAATAGGTTTGCAAACTATTTCATTTTATTAAAAAAAATATAACATTTCCGTCGAAAACGTTCAGAAAAACGTCAGAAACGTCATTTTTCTGCTCCACGAATTTTGGCATTTCAGAAAATAACAAAAAAGTAGACGGTGAAAGTTTTTAAAATTTTTACAATTAACTATTTTTGAAATCTGAAACTGAATAATTGAATAAAAATGGGATGTGTTCTGCTTAGATTTTTCATTAAGCGCTCTTGAATAATGTCACTTTGACGTGAAAAAGTGACGACGCTTCTAGGAATAGGTAAATAAAGTGACCGTTTACGTACACGGAGCAAAAATGTCAAACAGTAACTGGACTCAATTTTTCATACGTAACTTCCGAAAACTCAAATATTTTAAAGGACGGAACAAGCAATTTCTCAATAATTCATTTATTACCTATATATTTATGGCAAATACTCTAACAGCTTACAAATTTCTTGACTGTTGTCTCACAGAAGCTGTTTTAAACGGTTTTCACAACTTCTCGAACATCAAATCCGGCATTATGAGCAAGTAAAACTATATTTCCACATTTTTCTAGAAAGTAAACGAAAATCCTTAATGCATAACCCGTGTTGTTCAAAATTCGTGTACATGCTTGAGCCACGTTGTTATTATCTTAAAAATGATCCCATCTATTTGCAGCTATTTGGATAATGTCGCAGTCAGTCAGGGAATTTATGTTGCTAAAGTATTTGCTCTTTAAACATCTTTAAAAATGTTCACATAATACTTTCTTCTTGAATATGTAAAACCATTCCTAAGTTTTATGTTATGATAAAGAATTCAATGATAACACTTATCAGTGTCAGAAATCCTAGATAACCTGGTGGAAGAATGCCCGCAGTACTGCCCGCTTCGAATAAGAGAAAGACGTGAAAATAGACAGCGACAGCCGGTACATAAATCAAACAATAAAATGAGCCTTCAATTTTACAAGGTATTGCCAAATTATTTTCATATCATATAATCATAAAACTTTTGTAAATGTAGCGTGCAATTAAAACTGTTTTCCTTTCAGTGTGTGTTATTTTATCAAATAATTTATTAAACGTGACAAGTATCCTGTTTTCTTTTCAAACGTATTCAAAACGAATTCTAACCATGGTAAGTGAAGTTTTACTGTAGTACAATGGTGTACTGACTTGTTATCAGATACGAAGATCAGAATTTCTTGCATACCCCCCCCACCCCCCGGGGAAAGTATTGGCGGATCCCAGCACGAGGAGGGAAGAGATCAGCTTATACTTTCCCTAGGGAAAGTACATCTCGGGCTTACTTGACAGCACCCGAACTACTTTCGTGTATTCAACTCGTACCTGGAACACTTTATTTCCGAGATACGTTTCACGGCGGTTTACATGTGAAAGATTAGAATGTTTTTCGTAAATGTAAACTAAGGTCTCATAAGAAAGCACACACTTCAATATTTTTCAAGTGAATGTAACAGGAATTTCATTTTTAGAAATGGTTCGAATTTTCAGGGTACGCAATAACGGTTCAAATTACGAAAATTGTTGGTAACGAATATCCATGAAGTTTTGAAGCGAGAGTTGATTGCGAAAAGAAATGGTGCTTTTTATGGTGTCACAAGCAAGAGCATCAAATTTTAGAAATGTATAGCAACATAATCTATTCACATTTCAAAGAACATACCTGTAATCATACTTTTTTCAAAACAAAAAATGGCGGTAAATGACGTCACAGTTTCTCTTGATAAATGACGTCACTGTGTAAACAAAACCAGTTAATTAAGTCAATGTCGATGGTATAGTCGCATTAATCAAGTAAACTGGACGTGCGTAAGGAGAATTTCTGTTTAGGATTTAATTGATATTTTTTTTATTCACAACGTAAATAAAGTATAGTTTTGGGTGCGATCAAGCACTATGTTTTTAGCTCTAGATACATAAACAGTGGTAAATTCACGTGTGAACCTACCAAATTTCCTACGCAAAGGGGTTCCATGCGGGGAATTATATTTAATCAACATGAAGTTTTGATTTACCGCTCAACATAGTAGGGCCTATTTAAAGCGGTTTCCTCGTAGAATCTGCAATAAAATCAAATAAAGTATGCAAGAAAAAGGATCTTACATGGCCTACTGTGGAGGACTGGGTTGTTCCGACCCTCGGGAAAGCGGGGGAAGTCGGAACCTCGCTTCGCTCGGTTCCTCCTATCCCCCCGCTCTCCCTCTGGTCGGAACAACCCAGTCCTCCACAGCAGGCCATGTAAGATCCTCATATGTAATTATGTTTGCATACAGACTGCAGGAAGTTTTGTGCTAAAATATGAACGTTTAAGTAATGATGTTTTTCTGCCCACAAATGGTGCAATTATCAAATAATATATGACATTCAATACCGTGTCGTACTTCAAAATATTTAATAAAATATAATTTATTTTATTTAAGATGGTGCAGGTGTTTATACCACAAAATCCATATCCTTTTGTATATATCATATAAACACCTACACAAGTTAGCCGTCCCGAATTCTGTATTGTATGCTTTACCTGAAACATGCATAATTAGATCCGGGTTTGATACATGAGTCATATGACGATTAAGTGGGTATTGCAGTTTTCCTCTCCACACTCATTTGATATACAAAATCGAACATAATAAACTTTGAATAGTGCTTAAGTTACATCCCGTCTTTGGCAACTTGGTCATATTGTCCAAACACTTAGCCTTAAAAATTGTCTCGGAGATTACAGCAGCTTGGCAATCTACTTGATTAAAAACTTAACCACTGAGACAGTCGACTTTCCCGTGCATGTATATACTTAAATCACGATATCCCAGAACTAATATGAGTTAATTTTGCTGAAATAAAAGCGAAGTCCGACTTTCATTCCACAAAAGAGTGCTATTTTGACCAGTTTCAGCAAGAAATATTTAATGAGTCGTAACTGTACATGTAATTCAAAATTGAGGAATTAAAAATTTAAAGTCACCTGCAAGTAGAATGATCCTGGATTTTAGGAATTGTTTAAAGTTTCAGGGATTATCTCTGTTCATATGCATTTGTTTCTATCATCAAACATTTACAAACTGAAATACTATCAAGTTTGTGCAGTTTGAAAAAAAACTGTCAAAGTATTCGATTTTCGGACAAGATTATTAGAATGTTTTCCTTTTATTGTCGTAACAACAAAATAACTGCAATGATGGAATGCATTCTCATTACAAATATCAAATTAAACCACCCAAAACATCCCTGTAAAGTTGAACAAAATTTATCATTTAGTTAATAGGAGATGCTACGGAAGTGTGACGAAATATTTGACAGACGGACGAATGACAGACGCACGATGGATGACGAGTGATGAGAGAGGTCACTGCGTGCTCAGGGTGAACTAAAATACAGGAGAAAGTCAATTTGTGCGATCAGTGCTAATTCGCGAAAATCAACGATACACCTATACATAATTTACGAGAGCGCTACTTACGAATAATAAGACGTAACGGGCACCTTAGAGTCAGTGAAATAGTGTCGTACGTAGCATCCTCATAAACGCATTGAATTTCGTAAGTAACGACTTACGGGTTTTTCGGTTTACCGACCGCTGATCACAAATTAGCAGGACATTTCCGTGCCTTGGTTGGAAATCAGATATTTTACGTTTTGGAATAATTTTCATCTAACCTTAAAATGATTTTCCAAAAGGGTTGAACAATAATTAAGCTTTAAAGAGGGAAGAATTCATGAAGACACCCGATTTGTGTAATACTGTGGTGGCATATTTCTGACACGAGATGGCGAAATAGCTACAATGTATCACGATAAGTTTGATGTTTTTAAAAAATGTTATTTCGATAGTTATATACAATGAAAAACATTCTGACTGATGTTCGGCTGCTTTACCAACTGTGCCAACCATATAATCATGTCCCGTTTGGGCCGTTGTACTATTTTGTATATACATGTATACTCTAGCTCATTTCACAAAGGCTGTAAACTTATTTATATAAATAGCACTGTGAAATTATAAAACAAATACAACAATGTAATGCTAAATTAAGAAGATAGATAGAATGTATCGAATATTATTCAAAGTTTAGAAGGTCATTCCATTCTGTTTTGTTGTGTTATGTCATTACTTGTTGACTATTTTTCGGGACTATACATAGGCTACTACGTTTCTCGGCAAAAAAAGGGAGGGGGAATCCTTGGTTATAGACATTGAGAAAATCAATTATTTGATCATATTTACATCACAACGGGCAGTATGACACTTCCGTGATACAGAAATTCAGAGAATAGAAATTATCAGTGACATATTGTCATGAACTCAACATCATCTCTCAAACGTCGTTCTTTTGACGTTCAAATGGTATCATTCACGCGTTATTTGTGAAAAATCTGAGACGAAGACGTCCTGTTTTTATTTCATTAATTGTGATCAAATATCATCAAAAAAACACTGTCAAAATTACATAAAACTTTTACCATCCCGATTTTGAAATATTTTGTAAAAACGGCAAAAAGGCGTTGAAAAACGATGACGTTTCAAACGTTATTTCAATTGGCAGTGGCTAGAGTTACGGTACCGTAACTCTAGCCCCCGAGTCTAGAGTTACGGAAGTTCCGTAACTCTAAGAGGAAAGGCTAGAGTTACGGAAGTTTATAAAGGTATATGTATGTTGCTTTAAATATGCATGATAATGTATTGTAAATATTTCACCTGTAATAGTGAATAAACCGATCTGTCGGCAAATGCAGCGACTTCATAGCCGCCATTTTGGTAATACATAAATATCGGAAATATCGTTGTTATCTTCGTCTTTACTTGAGCGTGCCATTGCAGTTGGACAATTATATTACATGTTGTGCAAAGCATGATAGAAGTTAGTGTTGTTTTTGTATTTAATTGTCTGACTACATTTAAACCCACTCAAATCGTGACCAAAAGGAAAGATCGAAAGTGCAGCTGTTAAATTTAAAAATTAATCTTAATTCTTTTTTTGGTTTACGTTTTTCGTACTCTTCGAATTCTAATATTCTTCTTTTCTTTATCTTACTATTGTTTAATTAACGTTCTTTGTAAACAGAACACGTAAATATGTGCAAGAATATACAACATGACAATGATAGTTCCGATATTAGCAACATATTAAATTATAACCAAAATGGCGCCTGTGAAATTGTCGTACATACAACAGATCAGTTTATTCACGAATAGTGGTAAAATATTTAAGTTTACAATACATTATCATGCACATATTATAGCAATATACATACCTTTATAAACTTCCGTAACTCTAGCCTTTCCTCTTAGGGGTTTTGCTAGAGATACGGAACTTCCGTAACTCTAGACTCGGAGGCTAGAGTGACGGTACCGTAACTCTAGCCACTGCCATTTCAATTGCTTTAAGCGGAATCGTGACATGCTTTGTGAAAGAAGGAAAAGTTTTTTTACTTGGATTTATAGTACATTTTCTAATTACTTTGATAGAATTTACAGAAAGAAAATATGTTAAATATCAATAAAAGAACAACTTCATGACGTGATGGTTCCGGTACGCTGCCACTAGAGGGCGTTGTTAAATGTCGTCATGCGACGTCACAAAAATAAAAATGTAACCTTGCGACGCAGATGGACACGATATACGCATGTACCAATTTTTAAATAAATGTGACAACTTTTAATTTTACCGACGAAAGGTACTGACCCACCTTAACCCATTGACCTAGTGTCTTCAAACTTGCTAGGATTATTGTTTATGAGGATGTTTGATAACCCCTATCGGTCAATAGCACAAAATAGTGAAAGCTTTAGCTAAACTTACAAAGTTGGAAGCTACAGTAAGAAATATTGCTAACCTAGCTTGTGCACTATGGACATGTAAAGTAGGACTTCTGGTTTAACATTGACAAGGTTCTATCAAAATGACATTCTAGAAGTACGTCCGATGAAAGCTCAAGATTGCCTTTTTTCTTTTACTTATAAATCACAGCTTTTTTGTTTTTGCCAACATTGTATATGAAATAATGCTCGTTACCTCTGTATTTTGCTGTGGAAACAGCGACAATATTTCTGGTCAGATTTCTGGAGATTGGGTGTAAGCTGAGGGATGACGTGTACAGAAGAAAACTAATTTGGACTTTTCTGGACATTTATTACTATTATAACATACAGCAATATAACAGAATTCTGCCAATAAACATGTTTATATTGTATTGTTTAATATGACCCTTTCTAATGGGGTGATGCATTATGCGTAAATATCAATAATGAACCTGCATCAAAGATTACAGTCTACATATAAGCACCATAGTACTTTACTAAATGCCAATATATAGTTGTAGTAAAATCCTAATAAATACACACTTATTATCTATATATATCAGTAATTTCATTAGTGAATCAATTATGTCCTGATTTCCAAGATTCATGCAGTATCTCCGATTCACAAGGAACTGGAAGTATTTCTACTAGTGAGAATGATTCGAATTTTAACAACGATGCAGCAGAGTTGTCTTTGATCTGGTCCAGTGAGTGGACTGACCTAATGTTGCAAATAGTTGGGATATTGTAAAACATACAATTTTGTTAATATTTTAGTTAACATCATTTGTTCAAGAGATACTATTTGTAAGGCCTTTGTAAAGTTCAGTCTACAAAATGCTATACAGTTTTTCAAGAGTTTGGCTTAATTTACATAAAACCATTGCTCGAACTGCAGAAATGATTTCATAGAATTTAATCAAAATGAGTCCAGTTGTTCCAGAATAAAATGCTCTTTACAGGTTATAGTGCTCCAACTTTTACTGCAACCTAGTGACATAACTAAGTCTGGAATAAGTCATTGCTGAGACACTGCTAGTGACAACAGAAAGTTTTATTGTAACATTTAGTATTAGAAGAAATAGTTAAGATAGAAAGGAGTACCTAGCTGGTACAGCAAGATAAGGATGGGGTTTACCACATACATTTCACTCAAACTCCCTGTGGTGGAAAACACAACACAGCAGTGCTGAGGGAGACATACAATCCACTGTTTATAGTGTCAAGCATGGAGGCATAGAATCACGAGACACTTGTTACAGTGATGGCAAGAAAAGTCTTACCGTATCACTTATACTGATCAATATCTTAATCTGACAGAACTTGCTGAACAGAGCAATGGCACAAAATCACAAAACATTTTCAGTGCACCTATTCTCACATTTAAAACTTAACTGTATTTACAATTGGAAACTACAGCTTACATTCTTCCAAATTTTAATATACAAAATTCATATTTTAAAAACATGCTTGTTAAATAATGCCATAATGCCATCATGCCAAAACTACAATATTGCACATATAATAAATTGGTAACTAGTGTAACAAGATGGCCCTATATTGCTCACCTGGCAGTCAGTGCACTTACCTAAGGAAGTCACTAGTCAATAGTTTCCAAGGAAGTCACTTGTTGCTAGAAAAAGTCACTAGTTGCTAAAGAAGTCACTGGTCACTAAAATTAATGTCACCAGCTACCAGGGGCAGGCAGTGGTTGCTAAGGGAACCACTGGTCACAACATGAAGTTAGTGGTTGCCAAAGAAAACTGTTGCCAATTGCTAAGGGTGTCAATTGTTGCTAATGAAGTAACGTGTAGCAAGATGATGCAAAGGAAGTCACTGGTTGCCCCTGGTTGCTAGAAGTCACTGATTGCTATGGGAATAACTTGTGGCTCAGGAAGTCAATAGTCACTATGGAAGTAATTTGTTCATACAGGAAGTCACTGGTTGCTAAGAAAGTCACCTGTTCCAAGGGTAAGTCAATAGTTGCTAAGGAAGTCACTATTGAAATCACTGGTTGCTGGGTAAGTTGCTGGTTACTATAGCAACTCATTGGAAGATAGGTTTTTCCTGTAACTCTATATACAGACAAGGAACACCCCCTGGAGGCATGGTCAATTTTGACCCCAGGAGCCTGATTTGAAGATTCCTGGTAGAGGTCCACTAAGTTCTAGGCCTTGCAGTTTCAGAGTAGAAGTTTTTCCTATATAAGCCTATGTAAAATCAAGTGACTCTCCTGGGGGGGTCAATTTTGATCAGGGGGTCATAATAATATCTAAGCTCTAGGCCATGTGGTTTCACAGAAGATTTTTTTACAATTTTTCCTATTTGTTCCCATAGTAACCAGAGTTCTTATTGGAATGGAATTCTTTGAACACCTTTGATAGAGCTTCATGCAAGGAACATACCAGCCAAGTTTCATCAACATTTGCCTAATGAATTCAGTCGAGATGTTTGAAGCAAATTGTTGACAACGCACCACTACGACGGACACAGGGTGATCCTAAAAGCTCACCATGAGCTGTTTGTGCTCAGGTCTGCTAAAAACATGAATTGTGTGTAGGTCAACATAGTCACCAATATAGGTCACTATATTTCTGATGAAATATCACAATACAGTAAACTCCGCTTATAACGAACTCCTCAGGACCTATCAAATTTGTTCCTTATATCCGGAATTCCTTATATCCGTATATCGAACAAGTTCCTTATATACGATCTATATACTAAAATATAAATCGAACAAGTATTTTTATAGTCAAATGTAATAAAATC
>JAFMSR010000842.1:0-39788 GCA_022818135.1 Saxidomus purpurata | reverse complement strand
TGAGCTAAGAAACAAAAGAAATTGTTGAAGGTATAGCAGTATGCCGTCATTGCAATGCCAGTATAAAAAATTCTGGTGGTACTAGTCACAATGTAGACCTGCCTAGTCATAATTTTCTAGTCAATAGAAGTTGTCATTTCCAGTTTATAGTTCTTGTTATGTTATGTTA
This sequence comes from Saxidomus purpurata, assembly GCA_022818135.1. NCBI lineage: Eukaryota > Metazoa > Mollusca > Bivalvia > Venerida > Veneridae > Saxidomus > Saxidomus purpurata. Next base: position 39,619 of record JAFMSR010000842.1, on the reverse strand, counting down.
TATCATGCTGTGTTACTTTTGTTTAAAAATAAAGTGTTTTACAGATACCTAGAATCTTAACAATGAACCCTAAAGGCGAATACAGATTCTGCAATATATCGCGATACGTATTGCAATACACCATGGCCGTATCGCGATATATCATGATACGCCCAAGGCGTATCATGACACCCCTAGTAGTTTTCAAGTTATGCTCCAGACTAGGAATATGCAACAGACCAACCACCCGCCCAACCAACCACCAAGTGACTCCTATATACCCCCTAAACTTCCTTTCAGGGGTATAACAAATAGCTGATTGGCAGACCTGCATTAATAAGTGCCAATTTTGGAGAACTTCGACCCAATAGGGGCCTGAACACATTTCTTAATATTTTAATTAAAGTTTTATTTTGTAGAACATGGCCGTAAGTCGAGTTAGCTTTTGAAGGGTAATATTGGGATCATATTTGGTTGACTTATGGCCGAGTATTTACAGTATGCAGGGCATATTTATTATTTACCTTTTATTTCTGAAGCCAATTTTTTTCCCCAAACCTAGTTAAATTTTTCCCAAATGCTTGTAAAATTCCCCATCCACCTTGAAAGTAAAAGTTTTATCAACCTTTTTATCAAATTTATCAATTTTACATTGATGTTTGTCAATTTCAATGATGTATTATGACATTGTTAGTACTCTAATTGCTTCTTTTTAATAATTCTGGAATATTTTGCCTTTTTTCTCCAACAAAAACCTGGAAAATCACTAAAAAATTTCCCCACAAAAAGGGTGCCAGTTGCTTCCCCAATACGACTTAAAATGCACTGGCCCCGTGCTTATAAACGTTTCTTGAGCACAATCTCATGCTCAAGTAATATGAAGTCAATCCAAGTTATATTGGGGTTTATTTCTTTTATAAAATAGAAGTATTTGATGCTTTTCGAAACTTAAGGTTAAAGTTATTTAGTTTTACAGTTTTGACAGTTAAAATACTTTTTGGAACACTTGGATTCAATCTACTGTAGTTTGTGTAACCACATGCCGAATTTAAGACTGAAAATTCGCTTGTGTCCGATTTCTGGAAATGTTTGCCATTTTTAGATATTTCAAAATAAAATGGATATCGAGTATAATTTACATTAAACTAAATAGATACTGAACCTTATCAGACACAATTTTTGCGATTTTTTTTTCATTTGCTTGGGTAATATTTTGGCCTCAATTGAGAAATTTTTTCCATTTTTTTTCAATTGGGAAGGGGCTGTTATCTATTATATGGAGTAACAAGAGCTGTCCCTCACAAGTGACGAATGCCCTCGAAAGAGGTGCCTCACAGTCTGTGTCCTCTCCATGTGCTCAATAAATGTGCTATGTAATTTTAAAATCCTTCCATGCATGACAGAGTAATCATGCATACAGTATTCCATTACTTTAAACATTAAGTGTGACCTTGACCTTTGAGGTAGGGACTTGGGTCTTGCCTGGACACATCCGCTTGATGTGCTAGACATTTTTGCCAAGTTATTTTAAAATCCTTCAAAGCATAATAAAGTTATAGTCCGGACACAAATGTATGCATATATACAGGATTCCATTACCTATAAATTCTAAGTGTGACCTTGACCTTTGTGGTAGGGATGTGGGTCTTGCACGCGACACGTCGTCTTGATGTGCTAGACATTTGTGCCAAATTATTTTAAAATCCTTCAAAGCATGACAAAATTACAGTCCGGACACAAATGCGTGCATATATGCATATATAGAGGAATCCATTACCTTCAAACTCTAAGTGTGACCTTGACCTTTGAGGTAGGGACGTGGGTCTTTGGACAAGGAAAATTAACAAAGGGCAATTACTCTGTAATGAGTCAAGAAAGAGTTATGGTTCCTTTGCATTGCACTTCCTCTCAATGTACTTGACCATTGTATGAAGTTGTATTGAATTCCAACCAGTAGTTTTCAAGTTATGCTCCGGACAAGGAAATGTAACAAAGGGCAATAACTCTGTAAATACTCAAGATAGAGTTATGGTTCTTGAACACTGCACTTCCTCTTATTGTGCTAGACCATTTTATGAAGTTGTATTGAATTCCAACCAGTAGCTTTCAAGTAATGCTCCGGACAAGGAAAAGGTACAAAGGGCAATAACTCTGTAATGAGTCAAGAAAGAGTTATGGTTCTTGTGCACTGCACTTCCTCTTATTGTGCTTGATTATTGTATGAAGTTGTTTGAATTCCTTCCAGTAGTTTTCAAGTTATGCTCCTGACAAGGAAAAGTAACAAAGGGCAATAACTCTGTAATGAGTCAAGATGGAGTTATGGTTCCTGTGCACTGCACTTCCTCTCAATGTGCTTGGCCATTGTATGAAGTTGTATTGAATTCCAACTAGTAGTTTTCAAGTTATGCTGCGGACAAGGAAAATGCAACAGACCGCCTGACCGACCGACCGACCGACCAACCACCGGGTGACTCCTATATACCCCCCCAAACTTCGTTTTGGGGGTATAAAAACCGAGTCATAGTAACGTAATGAGCCCACTTTACCTGATACCGGAAGATACCGGCATGTTTCACAAATCGGTTTTTATACTGGCAGAACAATATAAACTTTTCTCTACTTGTTACACAATCAATATTTAATAAATATCAAGCACATCTGAAGACAAGTATCAGCCCAAGCGAAAATGAAAGTACACACTAGGCAAAAGTGAAAGTACCATTCTTTTTCTCTAATTTCTTTCTTCTACTTTAAGGGAGTATTTTATCAAAAATTGAAATTCTGTTTTATCTGACAGTGAATTCTAGGTGGAAGAATTCATGAAAAATTGTGTGCTGCCTTTTCTACAATTTACAAATGATAACAAATTGAAAAAGTTGTGTTTCCTTTATCTTTGAGTATACATGTTTTACTAAACTGAAAATTAATACAAAATAATCACAGGTTTTATCGAAGTCTGTGGAGGGATACAAACATTGCTTTATAGATGAACATACCACAGTATTTCTATGTCTACCCATTGGGCACTTGGAAGCATCTCCATTGTCCATCTTTAATATATAATGACCTGGTAATTTTACCTTCCAGACTGGATTTTTTCCTGTAATGTCACAAAATTAAACCATTTATAAAATTCTAATATAAAAACTTAAAAAGAACAACCTTTTTGATAAGTCACAGATTTTGAGCAGCGCGTAAAAAACTCTTTTTGCATTATAAAATCATGTTTACATATGAATTTATGCTTGAATTTTGTAATGACCTTGTTGAATAAAGCCAAGGAATGGCAAAAAGCACTGGTGTTTTTGAATTTTCCAAATAACACTTGTAACTACGACAAAATACTTATCAAATCCCTGGTAGCGTTTTTGAAGTCCTTAAGAAAAAAATATGTAATATTAGATATACATGTTATTGTATTCATGTTGCTATCACAACAGCAGACTGTGTAGCAGTTTTTTGACATCCATTAACATGATCTTGATGAGAGACTACTACAAGAAGTACAAAGCAGTCTAAAAGACAGCTATATCCGCTGCCCCAAATAGGAACATTGAATGAATTTGTGTTACTAAGAGTAGTTTTCTCTTAGTGGTAAACAGCACATCATCTCAACGAGATGAACATTTGGCTAGAGTTTCATTCAAATCCATCAAGCGGAGATATTGAGCAAATACAAGTCTCAAACCTTTGACCGAAAGTTGTGTCCTTGACCTTGAACCAGTGTGACCGATTCATTAGTTCTACACATTGTCTCCATGAGGTGATCACTTGTCTGGAGTTTCATCAAAATCTTTCAAAGAATTTAGGAGAAAGTGCGAGGACAAAATCAAATCTTTGGCCTTAAGTAGTAGTAGCCTTGACATTGAATCTGCTAGCCAGATCATAGGTTCAGCACATTAACCTGATGAGGTTAACATTTGACCACAGTTTCATCAAAATCCTTCAAAGGGTTAAGGAGATATGGAGCAGACAGGAATTGTTAGACTCAAATATTTGACCTTGACCTTCAGCTGTGATTGCATCATGGGTTCTGCACATGGTCTTGATGAGGTGAACATCTGATCATAGTTTCATCAATATCCTTCAAGGTGTTAAGGAGATATGGAGCGGACAGGAAATGTTATGTGCAGATGGAAGGATGGACACACACAGACCATTCCTATATCCCCCTCCGGCTATGTGGCTGGGGATAAAAACAGACAAAACTTGTATAAATCTAACTTGATACAGATAAGATATTCTTGCATACCAAATCGGGATATCTGCAGTTTTTACCAGTGCTGGAAAATCTCATCTTACACCCCCTGGTATAAGATGACTTAATGACCTCAGAAAGAACTAGTTTTATGAATGAATGTGTAAATTTATACATTACTACAAGAAAATAGCGCGTAAATATAAGTCATTACTTTTATTTTATTTCTGCTGCTATTAGTCAAATATGGTATGCAAGAAAAAGAATCTATCACTGGCTGCACGTGCAGATGAGAATATCTGGCTCTCGGGTAACTGTTTTTGCCGTAACTCGGCAGAGCCTCATTACCGCCAAAAACAGTTACCCTCGAGCCAGATATTCCCATCTGCATGTGCAACCAGTGAAAGATTCTTATATGATTTGATGCTGCTAACAAGAAGTGTCTGACTGGCTGATTCAATTGCAAAGATTATAACAAAGAAATGAACAAACCTATGCTAGTTGGTGCTTGAGGGAAAACCTGTTGAGACACTGACTTGAATGGACACAACTTATACTTGTATTCAGGAGCATCATATTCAAAACACTCAGTGGACAGTTTATAGAATACACCATCTGGCCCATATTGCTGAAAAATCGAACAAAGTTTCATAGACAATGCCACATGATTTGACAAAAATATTTACATGATCTACTTAAAGATGACATGTAAATGACAATGCAACAATGCCTCACATGAAGTTTAATACTTTTATGGGGAGATGCTATATGGAGTTCACCTGTCAACATGGTTTATACTGGACTGACCTACTGGAGATGATAATTCAACAAGGTTCTGGCTCAATCATCTCATTAAAATAGAAGCAGAAGCTATGCTTTGTACAAGGTTATGGACTGGTTAACAGTGTTCAAGGCTAAACAAATGGATGCAGTATGGCCATGCAATAAGAAGTCTCCTACCAGATGGGAACAAATACAAAGGTGTGGATGCAAATTTTGGGAAATGGACAATGGTGCAGCAATATTGTATATAGGTAGCTTGGGTGTATAGGGATATTAAGGTGATAATGTAAATTAGGTAAAGCAATTGTAAAATGATATATTGTCCAGAGTTTTTATTTATTGTAAAGTTGTCCGTTCTTTGTTCAGTACACATTGCTTACAAGAAGGTACGGTAATTAGCTGATGGTCAGATAAGTAGACTGGGTAATTGTGAAGCAATAAATCATTGCAGCTGATATGCTGATATACAGAATACTGGTACATAACCTGTATAACATCTTTTGGGCCCTAAGTGTGACCTTGATTTTCCTGGGTGTGGTGCATTGGGTATGGGCAATAATTGCATGAAGCTTTTTCCAAATTCACAAAGTTCTGTCAAACTAGAAGTTTGCCTTACACAAAGTCCTGTCAAACTAGATGTTTGCCTTACACAAAGTTCTGTTAAACTAGAACTTTACCTAACACAAAGTTCTGTCAAACTAGAAGTTTGCCTTACACAAAGTTCTGTTAAATGAGAAGTTTGCCTTACACAAAGTTCTGTCAAACTAGAAGTTTGCCGTACATAAAGTTCTGTCAAACTAGAAGTTTGCCTTACACAAAGTTCTGTTAAATGAGAAGTTTGCCTTACACAATGTTCTGTCAAACTAGAAGTTTGCTTTACACAAAGTTCTGTTAAATGAGAAGTTTGCCTTACACAAAGTTCTGTTAAATGAGAAGTTTGCCTTACACAAAGTTCTGTTAAATGAGAAGTTTGCCTTACACAAAGTTCTGTAAAATGAGAAGTTTGCTTTACACAAAGATCTGTTGAATGAGAAGTTTGCTCTAAACAAAGTTCTGTTCAATGAGAAGTTTGCCTTACACAAAGTTTTGTCAAACTAGAAGTTTGCCTTACACAAAGTTCTGTAAAATGAGAAGTTTGCCTTACACAAAGTTCTGTTAAATGAGAAGTTTGCTTTAAACAAAGTTCTGTTGAATGAGAAGTTTGCCTTACACAAAGTTCTGTCAAACTAGAAGTTTGCCTTACACAAAGTTCTGTTTAATGAGATGTTTGCTTTACACAAAGTTCTGTTAAATGATTAGTTTGCCTTACACAAAGTTCTGTTAAATGAGAAGTTTGCCTTACACAAAGTTCTGTCAAACTAGAAGTTTGCCGTACATAAAGTTCTGTCAAACTAGAAGTTTGCCTTACACAAAGTTCTGTTAAATGAGAAGTTTGCCTTACACAAAGTTCTGTCAAACTAGAAGTTTGCCGTACATAAAGTTCTGTCAAACTAGAAGTTTGCCTTACACAAAGTTCTGTTAAATGAGAAGTTTGCCTTACACAATGTTCTGTCAAACTAGAAGTTTGCTTTACACAAAGTTCTGTTAAATGAGAAGTTTGCCTTACACAAAGTTCTGTTAAATGAGAAGTTTGCCTTACACAAAGTTCTGTTAAATGAGAAGTTTGCCTTACACAAAGTTCTGTAAAATGAGAAGTTTGCTTTACACAAAGATCTGTTGAATGAGAAGTTTGCTCTAAACAAAGTGCTGTTCAATGAGAAGTTTGCCTTACACAAAGTTCTGTCAAACTAGAAGTTTGCCTTACACAAAGTTCTGTAAAATGAGAAGTTTGCCTTACACAAAGTTCTGTTAAATGAGAAGTTTGCTTTAAACACAGTTCTGTTGAATGAGAAGTTTGCCTTACACAAAGTTCTGTCAAACTAGAAGTTTGCCTTACACAAAGTCCTGTTAAATGAGATGTTTGCTTTACACAAAGTTCTGTTAAATGAGAAGTTTGCCTTACACAAAGTTCTGTTAAATGAGAAGTTTGCCTTACACAAAGTTCTGTTAAATGAGAAGTTTGCTTTACACAAAGATCTGTTGAATAAGAAGTTTGCCTTACACAAAGTTCTGTTAAATGAGAAGTTTGCCTTACACAAAGTTCTGTTAAATGAGAAGTTTGCTTTACACAAAGTTCTGTTAAATGAGAAGTTTAATTTACACAAAGATCTGTTGAATGAGAAGTTTGCCTTACACAAAGTTCTGTTAAATGAGAAGTTTGCTTTACACAAAGTTCTGTTGAATGAGAAGTTTGCCTTACACAAAGTTCTGTTAAATGCGAAGTTTGCCTTACACAAAGTTCTGTTCAATGAGAAGTTTGCCTTACACAAAGTTCTGTTAAATGAGAAGTTTGCCTTACACAAAGTTCTGTAAAATGAGAAGTTTGCGTTATACAAAGTTCTGTTAAATGAGAAGTTTGCTTTACACAAAGTTCTTTTAAATGAGAAGTTTGCCTTACACAAAGTTCTGTTAAATGAGAAGTTTGCTTTATACAAAGATCTGTAAAATGAGACGTTTGCTTTACACAAAGTTCTGTTAAATGAGAAGTTTGCCTTACACAAAGTTCTGTTAAATGAGAAGTTTGCTTTACACAAATATCTTGTTAAAATGAGAAGTTTGCCTTACACACAGTTCTGTTAAATGAGAAGTTTGCCTTACACAAACATCTGTTAAATGAGAAGTTTGCTTTACACAAAGTTCTGTTAAATGAGAAGTTTGCCTTACACAAAGTTCTGTAAAATGAGAAGTTCGCTTTATACAAAGTTCTGTCAAACTAGAAGTTTGCCTTACACAAAGTTCTGTCAAACTAGAAGTTTGCCTTACACAAAGTTCTGTTAAATGAGAAGTTTGCTTTACACAAAGTTCTGTTAAATGAGAAGTTTGCCTTACACAAAGTTCTGTTAAATGAGAAGTTTGCCTTACACAAAGTTCTGTCAAACTAGAAGTTTGTCTTACACAAACTTCTGTCAAACTAGAAGTTTGCCTTACACAACGTTCTGTAAAATGAGAAGTTTGCTTTACACAAAGTTCTGTTAAATGAGAAGTTTGCTTTACACAAAGTTCTGTTAAATGAGAAGTTTGCTTTACACAAATATCTTGTTAAAATGAGAAGTTTGCCTTACACACAGTTCTGTTAAATGAGAAGTTTGCCTTACACAAACATCTGTTAAATGAGAAGTTTGCTTTACACAAAGTTCCGTTAAATGAGAAGTTTGCCTTACACAAAGTTCTGTAAAATGAGAAGTTCGCTTTATACAAAGTTCTGTCAAACTAGAAGTTTGCCTTACACAAAGTTCTGTCAAACTAGAAGTTTGCCTTACACAAAGTTCTGTTAAATGAGAAGTTTGCTTTACACAAAGTTCTGTTAAATGAGAAGTTTGCCTTACACAAAGTTCTGTTAAATGAGAAGTTTGCCTTACACAAAGTTCTGTCAAACTAGAAGTTTGTCTTACACAAACTTCTGTCAAACTAGAAGTTTGCCTTACACAAAGTTCTGTAAAATGAGAAGTTTGCTTTACACAAAGTTCTGTTAAATGAGAAGTTTGCTTTACACAAAGTTCTGTTAAATGAGAAGTTTGCTTTACACAAAGATCTGTTGAAATAGGAGGTAGCCTTACACAAATTTCTATGATAAAGAATGGGAGGTCAGTTCAAACAAAGCTCTGTCAAATCAGAAGCTCTATCAAATACTAACAAGTTCTTTAAGAGAAGATGCTGTTGTAAGAAAATGTTAATGCAGGCTGTGGAACAATGAATTCATCATGCTGAACCTAACAATCTTTAAAACAGGACACATGGCCTTGTGATAATAAAACCTTTTGCATGCTCAAATCATTTTAGTGCTCAGACTTTGGGTTATACTGACACATTTTACATTTTGTTCATAAAAATGTGTCTAATAAATTTTCTGTAAACATAAGTTTTTTAATTATAAAAAATGCTTTTCATATGTATGTGGCTACAAGTAAAATCCATTTTAAGCTCAAACTGAGGTGAACATAACAAATCTAATATCCACTACACCAAAGCATTTACCTCAATTACCTTTTAACTTTCACACCTAACAAAGTACACAGCGTGTTATCATGTTGAATGGTACAACCCAGAACACAAAATGAAAATAAATGCTCTATTTCTTTTCATAAACAATTTTCACACCTGTGAATTTGAGATTCTTTTAGCCTTGTTAATATATGTTTGTTTCAATCTTTTTCCTAGCTCACGTATTCTGGCATCTTCTTCATTCATTTTGAGTACTGCCTGGCAATCATGTTTACATGGTGTATGAGTTAAGCTGCCTGCCATCCTTTTCCCTGTATAAGAAGAAAATGAGTCACAGAATTACATTGTGTCAAACATCAGTCACACAGCCCTGGACTTCGATCAAGGACCATGAGGAAACAGAAACTGACTGTGTAACAAGAGGCCCAAAAGGGCCAGAATCATTCTACTGGTCTGATTGGACTGTTCTGAGTAAGTTTTGTGAAAATATTTTGCAACGTTATCAAGGACTAGATGGGTGTATAGTAGAACAATTATGTTGCCCTCTTTGTTAGAATAACCAATGATTTTGTGACAAAATCTAAGTACAAAAAGGGGCATAACTCTGTCAAATATGACCTTGACCTACAAAATTTGGCGGCATCACCACCCTTTTGTCAGAAGCAATACAATTTAAAAGTTTGATGAAGAAATCTTAAGAAATGACAAAGTTATAGCCAACATTAAGTTTATGTTACAGAAGGATCGACTAACAAAGCGATCCCTATGTACCACCTTTTCTTCGAAAGGGCGACACAAAAAGCTAACAGAGTTCATTGTGACCTTGACCAACTAACAAAAAAACAAGAGCTGTCCATAAGACAGCACGCTCGACTATTGTGGGTGTTTGATAATAAAACAAAACTTTTATCAGTATAATAGCAAAACAAAATTCTGCTAACTATTAAGTATAAACTAGGAAAGTTGAATCATAAAAAAAGTCAAAATCTATAACTATAGATTTAATTTTTGGTAAATTAATTGTTTGATACAAAATTTACCCTGAACACTATTGCAAGGTTTGATATAACTACCATAAGTGGTTACTGTGATATGTGCATGATAGTACCTTGCATGCAAAACTTTACCAAATTTTCAAAGTCAAACAAGGGCCATAATTTCCACTAAATTTAAACAAGAGTTATCTGTCTTGACTGTGTGACACCTCTTAAGACATTAAAAAAGTTTCAAGTCAATATCATAAGTGGTTACTGAGGTATGTGCATGATAGTACCTAGCAGGCAAAACTTTAACCAAATTTTCAAAGTCAAACAAGGGCCATAATTAGTACTAAATTTATACAAGAGTTACCTGACTTGACTGTGTGACACCCCTAGAGACATTAACAAAGTTTCAAGTCAATATCATAAGTGGTTACTGAGATATGTGCATGATAGTACCTAGCAGGCAAAACTTTAACCAAATATTCAAAGTCAAACAAGGGCCATAATTTGTACTAAATTTATACAAGAGTTATCTGCCTTGATTGTATGACACCCCTAAAGACATGAACAAAGTTTCAAGTCAATATTATAAGTGGTTACTGAGATATGTGCATGATAGTACCTAGCAGGCAAAACTTTAACCAAATTTTCAAAGTCAAACAAGGGCCATAATTTGTACTAATTTTTTTCAAGAGTTATCTGCCTTGATTGTATGACACCCCTAAAGACATGAACAAAGTTTCAAGTCAATATCATAAGTGGTTACTGAGATATAAACATGATAGTACCTAGCAGGCAAAACTTTAACCAAATTTTCAAAGTCAAACAAGGGCCATAATTTGTACTAAATTTTTTCAAGAGTTATCTGCCTTGATTGTATGACACCCCTAAAGACATGAACAAAGTTTCAAGTCAATATCATAAGTGGTTACTGAGATATGTGCATGATAGTACTTAGCAGGCAAAACTTTAACCAAAGAAGCAACGCCGACGCCAACGCCGACGCACAAGTGACTGTAATAGCTCTCCATATTCTCCGAATAGTCGAGCTAAAAAACCAGTAGGGATCATCTACTTAGTAAGACCAATCATCCTACGACGTTTGAAGACTGTGGGTGATGTAGATCTCAAGATATTGAGTGGAAGATATTTTCAAAGTTCAGTTCACTGTGACCATGACCTTTTACCCATTGACCCCAAAAACGATTGGGATCATCTACTTAATAAGACCAATATCCTATGAAGTTTGAAGACTGTGGGTCAAATAGATCTTAAGATATTGAGCGGAAAAGATTTTCAAAGTTCGGGTCACTGTGACCTTTACCTTTGACCCTCTAATCCAAAAATTGATAGGGATCATCTACATGTTACAGGGAACCTTCTGTGAAAGTTTGATGAAAATTGCCCTAGATCGTAAACAAAGAAGGTCTAACAATGGTCACTGTGACCTTTTACCCATTGACCCAAAAAACGATAGGGATCATCTACATGTTGCAGGGACCTTTCTGAGCTAAGTTTAATGAAAGTTGATTGAAAATTGTGTCCTGTAGAGTGTTACCAAGGAATTGCTATCTGAGGTCACTGTGATCTTGGCTTGATCTTTGACCAACTGACCCCAAATACAATAGAAAACATCTACTAGTTGCAGATATCCTTATCAGCAAGTTTCATAAAAGTAAAATGAAAATTGTGACCTGTAAAGCACTACAAAGGAAAAGTATATGGAAAGACGGACGACAGACAAACCACCATTGAACAAGCACTGCTGGACCGCTTTCCTTGGGAACAGTAGTACTTGTGCACTTCCTTCTTTGGGAACAGCAATACCTGTGCACAGATATGTGACGTTGCTATTGCAATATGAATTTATGTGAACTCTTTTAAAGTAACGAGATTGTCTGTGCTCACCTGTTAGCTGAATTCCTGAGAACACTGATATTCCTTCCCATTCATCACTTCCATCACAACAGTCACACACACCATCATTGACCCTTGACCCCGGTATAAACTGGGGCTCCATATCTGGATTTTGGAATGTGCAGTAAAACCTGAAATACAATTACTAAACAAGAAACATGGCAATGCCACGAAACCAGGTTTTCCTTTGACTGCCAAATCAAGTTAAAATCATGTAAACAGGATTTTCAATGTTAATGTCACTGTGACCTTGACCTTGGAGCCAGCCATGCGGAACATGCGTTCTGCACGTCATCTTGATGTGGTAAACATTTGTCTGAAGTTTCATCAAAATTCTTCAAAGGGTTGAAGAGTTACAGAGCGGACAGGATTTTCAATGTTAATGTCACTGTGACCTTGACCTTGGAGCCAGCCATGCGGAACATGCGTTCTGCACGTCATCTTGATGTGGTAAACATTTGTCTGAAGTTTCATCAAAATTCTTCAAAGGGTTGAAGAGTTACAGAGCGGACACAATTTCGTTTGACGCCCGCCCATCCGCCCATCCGCCCATCCGCCCGCCATACCCCAATCTAATAACCAGGATTTTCAAAATTGAAAACCTGGTTAACAATTAAATTGAATAACAAGGGTGCCATGATGACTCTATATGCCCCATCTGAGTCAATAAAGAAAATGTGTTTATAAAAACTAAAATAATCATTTCATGCAACACATGATCAGACTGGCATCATTCATTCATACAGGATACACTTGATATTCAACTTGTGTAAATTTGAACAATCTTCTTAGAGGTCCACTTCTTAATGCTATATTCCAAATATCTAAGGTCTGTGCCTAGTGGTTCTAGACAAGAACATTTTTAAAGCTTTCCCTATATAAACCCATGTTTAATCAATATAAACATGGGGGTCATGATTTGAACAATTTAAGTAGAGGTCAACTAGGCATACCTACATGCCAAATATCTAAACTCTAGGCCTTATGGTTTCAGAGAAGAAGATTTTAAAGTTCTTAGAACTTCTATGTAAAATCAAGTGACACCATAGCGTGACAAAAAAGGCAGCAGACACTGCAGCTTCAATATTAACTATTAGCTTTCTTAAAATACAAAAATCAAAGAATATCATAAATACAATAAAGCAAATATGTCACAGAGTACAGAAAATGCAGACAGTATGAACAACAAGAGCTGTCTCATGACAGCACGCTCGACTATTAGAAAGCTTGTCATTAAAATGTTGTTTTTTTGTCTAAGAACAGGTTTATTGTGTAATTTTCTATAAGAATTAGATGTCATTACACTTTTAGAGTTATGCGCTACTCAAAATAAAAAATGCCTATTTTCATCAATTCCAGGGCCATAACTCTGCCTATTCTGGATGGAGTCACAAACAAAACCCCAGGTCCTGAATAAATGCAAAATTTCATGACTCAGTGTCATATACTTTTTAAAGTTACATGCAACTCAAAAATGCCCATTTTCATTAATCCAAGGGCCATAACTCTTTCTTCACTACATGCAGCCAAAAATAAAACACCAGGTGCACAAGTTTTCATCCTGAATAACATTACTGTGAAGTTTCATGACTCTTTTTAATACATTTTAGGTGTTACAGGTGACACAAAATGTTGTTTATGATGTACACAGTTACTACAGAGCATGAAAAACTTAACTTTTAAGGGCACAATAAAGCAACTCCTACCTTTTCTGTCTCATGTAGTATGTGCAGGATTCATGAAAACAGCATTGTGGTCTTAAACTTTGATAAGTAACCATGCAATCAATCAGTAAAATGAATGACTGTAAAATGAGGGTGTGCTTAAAATTGCTGGTTTTATAGCATCTTATTATAACACTTTTTTGTCTTGCTAAACAGTTGATCAGAATATTTGCAGTCCTTTAGCTGATGGAGCTTGTAAATAACATCTCCAAACATGCAGAATGATGTGCAATGAAATGTTAAGGTTAGTTAAGTATTATTCAGATGATCTGTTGAAAATTATTTAACTGTTCAGTACAATATCAGGAAATGTTATAAACTTAGTTGTATTAACTCTTTATAACAGCTCTTGTTAACATTCTGGTTGGTCCCCAAGTATAAATGTGTCACCACAGTGGTTTTAATTTGAAATTATGACTTAGTGTAAGTCTATTGGAAGCAAAATTCCAAGTATAACGGGCATAGGCCATGACATTTTTAACTAATTATTCAGATTAATCTGCCGTTCATTTGCATAAAAAAGATCAGAGTTTAAAGTCTTTAATGGTTTCAACTGAATTAATATAATAATGTTTGTCTGAAAATTCTAATAGCGTGTAAAGTAGTTAACTAGATTGGTGTTCAGTAGAACACGAGTGCCATTTTGCACTTACCCATTATGTACCACAAACTGTAAGACTTGTAAAATTTATTTGTTGAAATGTTATCACATTTAGAGGCCTAAAGGTATTTCTGTAAGTAATCTAAGACCATCATTTGTTTTGTTATATTGCGGGTCTTTGCCACAAAACATTTACATTTTGTAGGTTGCTGTACTTCATCTACCATATAAAGATTTAAGTTACCTTTGGAATATTTTGGCATAAAAATCGTTTGCAAAGGCTTGTAAAAAATACATTGCTCAACACTCTTGCTTGTTTCATTTGTCAGAAACAGGTAAGACTCAGTGTTTTTTTCAACTGAGGCGTCAAAGGTTTGTTTGTTCTTCCATTTACAGAGTCCACTTTACCTTGATGGTGGAAAATACTTCACCTTGACTATGTACATGCTGAGGACTGTAATACTTTACCCTGACTGTGGACATGCTGATGACTGTAATACTTTACTATGAATATGGACATTCTGAGGACTTTTATACTTTACCCTGACTGTGGACATGCTGAAAACTGTAATACTTTACCTTGACTGTGGACATGCTGAGGACTTTCATACTTTACCTTGACTGTGGACATGCTGAAAACTGTAATACTTTACCTTGACTGTGGACATGCTGAGGATTGTTATACTTTACCCTGACTGTAGATATGCTGAGGATTGTAATACTTTACCTTGACTGTGGATATGCTGAGGACTGTAATACTTTACCTTGACTGTGGACATGCTGAGGACTCTAATACTTTACCTTGACTGTGGACATGCTGAGGATTGTTAAACTTTATCTTGACTGTGGACATGCTCAGGACTGTAATACTTTATCGTGTCCGTGGACATGCTGAGCACTGTTATACTTAATCTTGACTGTGGACATGCTGAGGACTGTTATACTTTATCTTGACTGTGGACATGCTGAGGACTGTTATACTTTATCTTGACTGTGGACAGGCTGAGGATTGTTATACTTTACCCTGACCATGGACATGCTGAGGATTGTTATACTTTATCTTGACTGTGGACATGCTGAGGATTGTTATACTTTACCTTGACTGTGGACATGCTGAGGACTGTTACACTTTATCTTGACTGTGGACATGCTGAGGACTGTTATACTTTACCTTGACTGTGGACATGCTGAGGACTGTTATACTTTACCCTGACTGTGGACATGCTGAGGATTGTTATACTTTACCCTGACTGCGGACATGCTGAGGATTGTTATACTTTACCCTGACTGTGGACATGCTGAGGATTGTTATACTTAATTTTGACTGTGGACATGCTGAGGATTGTTATACTTTACCTTGACTGTGGACATGCTGAGGATTGTTATACTTAATCTTGACTGTGGACATGCTGAGGACTGTTATACTTTACCTTGACTGTGGACATGCTGAGGACTGTTATACTTTACCCTGACTGTGGACATGCTGAGGACTGTTATACTTAATCTTGACTGTGGACATGCTGAGGACTGTTATACTTTACCTTGACTGTGGACATGCTGATGACTGTTATACTTTACCTTGACTGTGGACATGCTGAGGACTGTTATACTTTACCTTGACTGTGGACATGCTGAAGATTGTTATACTTTACCTTGACTGTGGACATGCTGAGGATTGTTATACTTTACCTTGACTGTGGACATGCTGAGGACTGTAATACTTTACCCTGACCAGGGCCCACGCTGTCGTTCGCCACTCGAGCCATTTGGCGAAACTTCGATCAAAGTGGCGAAGAAAAATCGTAAGTGGCGAAAATGAAAAAAATCTCCTTATTTGTTTTGTTCTAAATCGTAACCCAGTCTGCATTCAATAAACATCTGGACACGCGAGAAATGCAATTTGCAATCAATTAGCAATCAAATAATCCGCTTAATAATCGATGTTTACTCAACTATTAAATTGACAATAAACATTACACATGTCAAAACGCACATGTCAACCTTTAAATCGATGTGTTGTCTCGCCGCTTTTGATTGGCTTAAAGTTTTTATTGACCAATGAAAGCTGATGTAACAAATAGTAGCGAGTAGGCGGTGCGGTATCAAGAATGACACTCGAAATTTTACGAAAAATAGAGCGACTCAAACGCGATCCAAAGTTGTAATTACGGCTGATTATATGTCTTTTATTTCGGAGAATCATTCAATTAATAAACAAATCGGCGAAATAATGAACGCTTTGATGATTTTGCAAACATTGTCGCCGCTGTCTTATCTTGCGTGTTCTGCAGTAATTAGTAAAGTTGCTGCCAATAAAAAATTTTTAAAGACTTTTACAATATAAAAAGAAAATTCCTGAAAAGTAAGATAAAAAAATATTTTTCACTGAGAAATTAAATGAGGCAAACTTTGGACAATTTAATTAATGTTAATTTCAATAGTAGGAAACTTACCAACATAGGACAACATTTTAAATACACTTCTTGCTTTCAAGGCCTTGCAAGGTATACAAGCTTTCATAAACCAGGCAACATCTTTAAAAAAAGAATTGTTTGTATGTGTTTAAAAGTAAGGATTGAATTTGAAATGTAATCCTGTATTGATTTTAGCAAATTAACAAACACAGGACTACATTTTAAAATACAAAACTTGCTTCAAAGGTATACACACTGTCTTTCAAAGGCCCCAAAAGTATAGCTAGAAAATCACCATGTGCCTTTGGAAATTAAAAATTTTTCGCTGCGCCACGCCGCATGAGTGGATACCCCATCCTTATCACTCCGAAAAAAAGTGGCTCCAACTTTTTTCAGCCCAGTGTGGGCCCTGCTGACTGTGGACATGCTGAGGACTGTTATACTTTACCTTGACTGTGGACATGCTGAAGATTGTTATACTTTACCTTGACTGTGGACATGCTGAGGACTGTTATACTTTACCCTAACTGTGGACATGCTGAGGACTGTTATACTTAATCTTGACTGTGGACATGCTGAGGACTTTCATACTTTACCTTGACTGTGGACATGCTGAAAACTGTAATACTTTACCTTGACTGTGGACATGCTGAGGATTGTTATACTTTACCCTGACTGTGGACATGCTGAGGATTGTTATACTTAATTTTGACTGTGGACATGCTGAGGATTGTTATACTTTACCTTGACTGTGGACATGCTGAGGATTGTTATACTTAATCTTGACTGCGGACATGCTGAGGACTGTTATACTTAATCTTGACTGTGGACATGCTGAGGACTGTTATACTTTACCCTAACTGTGGACATGCTGAGGACTGTTATACTTAATCTTGACTGTGGACATGCTGAGGATTGTTATACTTTACCTTGACTGTGGACATGCTGAGGATTGTTATACTTTACCCTGACTGTGGACATGCTGAGGACTGTTATACTTTAGCTTGACTGTGGACATGCTGAGGACTGTTATACATTACCTTGACTGTGGACATGCTGAGGACTGTTATACTTTACCTTGACTGTGGACATGCTGAGGATTGTTATACTTTACCTTGACTGTGGACATGCTGAGGATTGTTATACTTTACCTTGACTGTGGACATGCTGAGGATTGTTATACTTTACCCTGACTGTGGACATGCTGAGGACTGCTATACTTTACCTTGACTGTGAACAAGCTGAGGATTGTTATACTTTACCTTGACTGTGGACATGCTGATGACTGTTATACTTTACCTTGACTGTGGACATGCTGAGGATTGTTATACTTTATCTTGACTGTGGACAAGCTGAGGATTGTTACACTTTACCTTGACTGTGGACATGCTGAGGACTGTTATACTTTACCTTGACTGTGGACATGCTGAGGATTGTTATACTTTATCTTGACTGTGGACATGCTGAGGATTGTTATACTTTACCTTGACTGTGGACATGCTGAGGATTGTTATACTTTACCTTGACTGTGGACATGCTGAGGATTGTTATACTTTACCTTGACTGTGGACATGCTGAGGACTGTTACACTTTACCTTGACTGTGAACAAGCTGAGGACTGTTATACTTTACCTTGACTGTGGACATGCTGAGGTGCCAGGTTCATCACTTGAATCATCACAGTCACAATAATCATCATTCACAGATGTAAACGCAACCAATTTCTGAAAATAGCGACTAAAATGATGCTAATAGATTTAACTGTTGTCATAACTACAACACCTTTAATTTCTCAACATGGTTCAATTGTTATGAAAATACACATTCATTCTCAATTACATCATTAAATGCATACATGCTGTCCATTCATATCTTAGTCATACCAGGTTATATATTTTGCATGAGCACTGCTGTATTTGTAACATTTTAGCTATACTGAAACCACTAAACCAATGTTGATGAAACTTACAGGGATTTTCTTGCATGAAGCAGCAGCTATACTGAAGTTGTTCAGAATTCCATTCCATTCAAGAACTGCTGATTACTATGGTTCCAGCTGGTACATGTATAACTACAATTCCTGCTGGTAAATGTAACACTTTGGTTCTTGCTGGTAAATGTATTACAACGGTTTCTGCTGATACATGTATTACTACGAGTCCTGTTGGAAAATGTATTACTACAGTTATTGCTGGTAAATGTATTACTACAGTTCCTGCTGGTACAATGTACAGCATTACTATGGTTTCAGTAGGTACAATATTATTACTATGATTCCTACTGGTATGTGTATTACTACAGTTCTTGCTGGTCAATGTATTACTACAGTTCCTCCTGGTACAATATACAGTATTACTATGGTTTCAGTAGGTACAATTCTATTACTATGATTCCTGCTGGTCAATGTATTACTACAGTTCCTGCTGGTAAAATATACAGTATTACTATGGTTCCAGTAGGTACAATTATATTACTATGACTCCTGCTGGTATGTGTATTACTACAGTTCCTGCTGGTCAATGTATTACTACAGTTCCTGCTGGTAAAATATACAGTATTACTATGGTTCCAGTAGGTACAATTATATTACTATAATTCCTGCTGGTATGTGTATTACTACAGTTCCTGCTGGTCAATGTATTACTACGATTTCTGCTGTTACAATATAGATGTACATGCATTACTGCGGTTTCTGCAGGTACAATTACACCAGCTGGTCAATGTATTACTACGGTTCCAGCTGGTACATGGATTACCATGGTTCCTGCCAGTACATGTATTACTATGGTTCTGGCTGGTATATGTATTTCTATGGTTCCTGCTGGTCAATGTATGACTACAAGTTCTGCTGATATATGTATTACTATGGTTCTGGCTGGTACATGTATTACTATGGTTCCTGCTGGTTCATGTATTACTATGGTTCCTGCTGGTCCAATAATTCTTCGGTTCTAGCTGGTTCATGTTTTGCTATGGTTCCTGCCAATACATGTATTACTACGGTTCCAGCTGGTACATGTATTACTATGGTTCCTGCCGGTACATGTATTACTAGGGTTCTGGCTGGTATATGTATTTCTATGGTTCCTGCTGGTCAATGTATTACTATGATTTCTGTTGATACATGTATTACTATGGTTCCTGACGGTACATGTATTTCTATGTTTCCAGCTGGTATGTGTATTACTATGGTTCCTGCTGGTACATGTAATACTACGGTTCCAGCTGATACATGTATTACTTTGGTTCCTGCTGGTATGTGTATAACTACGATTCCTGCTGGTACGTGTATTACTTTGGTTCCTGCTGGTAGGTGTATAACTACGATTCCTGCTGGTACGTGTATTACTATGGTTCCTGCTGGTAGGTGTATAACTACGATTCCTGTTGGTACGTGTATTACTTTGGTTCCTGCTGGTATGTGTATAACTACGATTCCTGCTGGTACGTGTATTACTATGGTTCCTGCTGGTAGGTGTATTACTATGATTCCAGGTGGTACATGTATTTCTGTGATTCCTGCTGGTACATGTATTATTATGGGTCCTGCTGGTATATGTATCAAGCATTTACAATGCAATCATCATACTAGTGACACTGTGTTAACATAACCTTCACCCGGCGACAAGGACTCCCTAGTACTGAACATAGTTGCAATTAAACTTTGACCAAATTTTAATATAGATTAAACAGCAGTGAGTATTTTGAAACTCTGTTAGGAGTTAATTATCTGGTTCTAGACTGGGATTTATTAAAACTTTAAGAAGCTTAGATACTTACCTTTGAATACAGACACTTGAAGTTACCATCGGAATCTGCTGTATACATCTCAACTTGGGTTATGTGAGTACCTCGAATCTGTTTTGGAATTTCAGCATTATTTCCCTGGTTGTTATTCCCTTTGTCTACATTCCCTTTGTGTTTGTGGTCAATCTTCTTTGTATCTTTGATATTAGCAATGTTAGACTCTAATGGAAACTCATCCAAAATCTTAGCATTTTGTTTTGCTCCATACTTAAGTTCACGTTTACTAGAGAAATTGAGAACTTTGAAAGAAAGCAACTGGAAACATAAATATATAGTCCCTGTCACTGCTACCAGAGTCAGAATTCTGTATTTTCTTTTAACAAGATGCAGATTCATGTCAGAATTATTGTCTAGCTTTCATCATTATCAAATGCCCTGTGAATATAGATAACATATTATATTCTTCTTTAAAAATAATAATTAAAATAAGCATTAAGCGAGTGGTTATCAAAATCATAATAAATGATGAAACAAAAGTAGTAAGCATTAAAATGTTTTATTTTATGTTTTCCAGTGAATTATAGAGTTTTCTCAGTAAAATAAAAATGATAATGCACAGTTTTGAAACAGTGGATTACCATTTTTATTTTCACTGTTTTTGCAATCTTTAACCTAGATTAACGTCAAAAAGTATACCGAGCGTAATTAATGCTGGAAACCATGCGGCGATGACGTCGTTAAAATGACATCAGAATGCGCTTTGCTTCTGATTCTCGATATTTTATAGGAACAACCCCAACAAAAGTAGATTTTTAACCATTAAATAAACAGAAAAGTTGTTGGTATCGATGTAATATCACGTTAACTTTTCAAACAGTGATGATAAGCCGATATCAACCGTCAAACAAGTCACTACGCTCCAAACATACCCCTAATTAAATAATTTAACCAAGTTTAACAAAATTGAAGATTTGATGTTTTAGTAACAGCGCTAAAAGGAATTTACTAAATTTTACACACCGATTGTCTGGTGTCCATGCGATCACGCATCTATGTTGTGATAAATTATTGTAAACCTTTTGCGTTCTGATTGGATGAGAGTGCATAACAGGCGCACCTTCAAATTTATCAGCTGTCAAACAGTGTATTGCAGATTGCTATGATCCGTGACTCGCATTTCCTGGAAGTTTTATGCAAACCTTGGAATTGCCGTCTGATAATTAGCATTCTTTTCAAAAACAGTGCGTAAAATGTTTTGTGGATTTAAGCGTTTCTGTGAATCATTCCTACTGGAATAGTAAACTGATGTTTGAAACAGGGATTTTTTTTGTGAAAATGTGCAAAATAACATGTCAAATACGTCCTTAAAAATGGATGATTTCCTGCTAAAAAATGTCTCCCGGCGAGTCGTCCAAAAACCTGACAATTTTGCATAAATCTACCGGGATTAACTCAATCCTTTGTGGTAACGATCGGTGAACGTAGTGAAAAACGTTGGTCGCATATGATGATAATATGCAAATTTAAAACCCATGTACATGTGATGGGGATTAGGGTAGTATATATAAGGCACAGAGACCCATTCAGGGTTGAGTATACTTTTCACTGAATGGATCTGCTGCGTCTTAGGCCCTCGGCTCGTTACAAATGGTGGCAGCGGTGGGATGAAGACAACTGCCAGACAGGAGTTGCCTTACCCACGAAGTTCCCAGGCCAAGACTCGGGACGAGTCTTCTCGGAGGGGGAAGTAGTGTAACGATCGGTGAACGTAGTGAAAACGTTCGGTCGCATAATTATGATGATAATATGCAAATTTAAAAAAAACCCATGTACATGTGATGGGGATTAGGGTAGTATATATAAGGCACAGAGACCCATTCAGGGTTGAGTATACTTTTCACTGAATGGATCTGCTGCGTCTTAGGCCCTCGGCTCGTTACAGTGGCATGTATGCCCCCATTGTTTAAGGCATAATAACACATACTTTTTCCACTCTTTGTATATAGAGACATGATCTTGAGTCATGTCAGAATAAATAATTCCACTACTGCATACCCTTACAAAAAAGACGTATCAAACTTGTTATTAAGAGGGTTAGTCAAAAATAAAAATGTATAAGAATGGCCATAATTAAATAGTCCTTTGACATTTTTTCGAAACTAAGATTGGATATTATATTCCTGTCGATGTCACTTGTATTTTGCTACATAATGTACTAGAGCAAAGTGGTCTTTTATCGACACCCGGCTTTTATCGACACATCTCCCGATTAATTGGCAATTATCTATTAACTGTCAATCAAATATTGACGATAACACTTATGTAATTAATGACGTCACTCAGAATTTTCCTGAATGTCTGCAACTCAAAGCACAACAACATGGCGCCATTTTTTGAAACAAGAGAAGACCACTCCTGATGGAGAAAGTGATTTTTATCATACTTACAAGGCCGATTAAGAACTGCAGGCTTGTATGACGGTTCACGCGCTTCCTATTCATTTGTTTTACGGTAAATGTGTTGCATAGTTCAAATCATTTTAGGCCTAGATTTCATCATAGAAATATGAACTGTGCATTATTTGTACTTGTTTCAAAAGTATAAGGGGTGTCGATAATACACCCATAAATGTGAACTGTCCGGCTATTATCGACATCACTTGGGGTAGGGGTGTACCTTGGACCCCCAAACGACACTGCCTCTACAAAAAACTATGTTTTCCTATTGAATATGTGTTTCATGAACATTTTCTGTCTCTCTTTGACAAAAACCCATTTTACGTATATCGTATGTATATATATCTACAGGCTCTGTCCGAAATTAGGGTACTCTGTATTGTAAAAATTACCTTCCTTGGTGATCTTTTTGTCGGGCCTCAATTTTGTGAGCTAAAGTTACCAAAAATCTCGTCAGTACCTCGAGGAACCGAAGTTGGTTAAGATCGTAACTAGTTTGCGAGTTATAGCAAAATATGTTTTAAAGTGTTTGAAACTTAGGACAGTACTGATTTATTTTATTTTAGAGACTGTATAATTTGGAATAAGGAAAAAGTCCCGTTCTAAATTCAATTAAAATGTTGTTTAACAATAATTGTTCCCTCTTCGGACTGTGCATACAGTCTAATACAAAAATTATTTTCTTGCAAGATCCAGTTTTGGAATATTTTCATCTGACGCATTACACTGGTTTCGGGATCTGATTTATTCATGTAACATATGGCTTCATGTAAATTGAGGAGACAGGCGGACAGACTGAGCTAAAATGACGATCACAATAATTATTTTGACTATACTATGTGAAATATAATACATGTAAGCGATAAATATTTCCCCTACAGAAAAGTGATGTTCAAGGGAATTTCTTTTTCTTCGAAACGTTTTTTTTAAAGAGGGCAGCTCACAAAGTTCTTATTCTATCTGTCATTAAGGGCATGTGCCTTCCCCGCCCCCTTCCAATATAAAAATGCGTTTCGGTCTAAACTGCAATATGAAAGATGCATTTCGGTCTAAATCCAGTTCAGGTCCCGTTTCTTTTCTTCTTTAACCGGATATTATTTGATGATTAAGTTGTCTTCATAACAGAAATGTTAGCGAGTGTTTGGACTTGATAAGAAACTAACAAAAATCACATAGTAAAACTGTTGAGACAAAAGGGACAAGTAGATGGAATTCTACTAGACAGCTATGTTGATGCGTTGTATTGGTTGCTTTACATGTATTAATCTGTAAAGCCGGTAGGCTGAGCCCTGTCCTACTAAAGCTATGCTGTGCATCAATGTTTTTCTTGTTTTAATTGTTACGTTATATGATAAGATTTATTTTAAAACATTAAAGGTGTCGATAATAGCCGGAATGGTGTCAGTAATAGCCGGAAATGTGTCGATAATAAACGCACGCAACATGTCCGTTGCTAATTGGCTAGATGTTGTAATTTAGGGAGTACAATGGAATAGCCCCCAAAATTGACCAATGAGATGTTGTTCTATTATTAGTGCTGTTCCAGCGTACCTTCTCGGCTGAAACAGTAAAGATATGTTAACCACAAGTTTTAAAGTGTCGATAATACCCAGGATTGCTCTAGATTTCTACAAACGAAATAAAAAAAATATTCACACAAAATCAATATGATAAAACAAACGTAAAAAAGTCAATTCGCCGTTTGCATATGCTTATTTACATACAGTACTTTTTGTTTTGAAGATAAAAATAAATAACAATTCATCGACGTTATACGAAAGTAAAAGATATACTTGTCTGTCAGCTCAGTTGCAACATTTCCGCAAGCCGGAGGCAATTGTTGTTACGGGCGCGGCCATTTTGTAATGTTACTTGATCACATGATCTTACAGATGCAATAAAGTCCGTCAAATACCGTTTTTCTACCGATTGCATTTTAGAGTAACCTACCATAGTACCAATGTCATTTGTAAATTTGATGTAATTCACTCAACATCTCCGACAAGAAGATATCTAAACATGTTGTTTTTTTTTGTCGTTGTCACAGTAGATATCTAACAAGAGTTTTCTAAGGATGCATTTAATTTGATTAAATATGAACAGATTTTACTGAAAAGCCACCTAAAGATCAGAAATAAACGGTTTGTACATTGTAGGTGTATTTACAAAAGAAAATGTTACTAACATTCCAGTCACATAATGTAAAGATACAAATGATATACCCTAAGATCTAAACATGAATAGTTGTCATTAAGTCTGCAGATTTGCCATGCGGTGGTTGTCATTACTGCACTAGGGCTGACGGGCAATGGGCTAAATTCATCGAAGAAGTCGACGATTTGGTAAGTCTGGCTGCAAAGGGTAGATTGACAACCAATAAAGAGAAAGTTCAATCAGAGGCAACTGTTGGTGCACACAGGTCAAATCTCGAGCAGAGTGAGAACACAAAATGTCCATACGAGTACTTAGAAGGCACGAGCACACACGGCTCAACAGAAAACTGAAACTGTTTTATTTGCTTAAACGCCTATTTCTACATAAAATACATATTCAATGGCGTTGTACACTATTATATCAAAACATTAAAAATATTAATAAATGTAGTTTAAGAATGATAAAACAATAAATTCTAAATCTAAAGCATATTATCAAAAGTTAAATAAAAGACATAATACTGTTACTTTGATAATAAAGAGATTGTAAAATCAGATATTTATCACAGAATTAATGCACTGAATAACATTGTCTCTCAGTTCACTGTTTCTACACTCTACTGACTTTGACTAGAAAAGATTGAAATAGTCTGTGAAGAAATGAGTCTTCAAGTGTTTCTTGAAACTATCAACTGATGAGCATTGTCTGATATTTAATGGAAGATCATTCCAGAGTTTCGGGCCGATTGTACTAAAACTTCTGTCGCTGAATGTTTTACACTTATTAAAAGGCACTTCATAACTATCAACTGAAGATGAGGATGATCTCAGAGAACGTTTTTGAACTTTAGGTGTAAGCAGTTCAGTCAAATACGGTGGTGCATTTCCAACGTGACAGTTGTACATGTATACAAGAATCTTGAATTGTATTCTGGCCTTGATGGGCAGCCAGTGTAGATCGTATAGTGCCTGCTTAGAACTGTCTCTTTTCCTACGATTTAATACTAATTTGGCACACATGTTTTTGAATTCGCTGTAGTTTTGCAATATCACAGTTTGAAATACCATACAAAATCACATTGCAATAGTCTAAGTGAGAAATCACGAGTGAGAGTACTAGAGTTTCTGTTGCATCTTGTGTGAGGAATTTGCGGATATTCTTTATGCGAAAAAAGCTCAACATAGCTGTTCGACACTTGATCTTTATGTGATGTTTGAAAGTCAAATTTTCATCCAAATATGCCCCTAAATATCTGATTGTATTTTGTCGTTTGATCTTATCACCACAAATGTTAATTTCATTTTTAGACAGTTTACTCAACTGAGGAGCACTTCCGAAAGTTATGTGTTCAGTTTTTGAAGAATTCATTTTTAATTTATTACTGTTCATCCAATCATTTGCTTGTGATGCGAACTCTTCTAGCTCCACAATGGATTCGGCCTCGAGAACGGGTGTAGGTTTGAAACGTTTGCCGGCAGTATGATCGTCGGCGAAGCCGTACACGGAGATGGTAGGCGGAACAATGTCAAATATGGTCCCTGCATAAGCGAGGTAGAGCCACGGCCCTAAACAGCTTCCTTGGGGAACACTGCACGTGAGATCGCGTGCTGACGACATTATATTGTTCACACTTACGCGACAACTCCTGGGTCGCAGGTACGAGTCTAACCAGTCGAGTGCTACTCCGCAGATACCATACTGACGATTGAGAACGTCGAGAAGAATGTCATGATCGACGGTATCAAAAGCTGCGCTTAAATCCAACGCTATTAATCCAGTTACTTCTTGATTTTCCATGGCAGCAAGAATGTCATTAACAAGACGAAGTAACGCTGATTCGCACGAATGATGTTGTCGGTACGCTGATTGGTTCTTTGGAAGGAGATTGTGTTCATTTGCATGTTTGTTAAGGTAGAATAATGCTGCCTTTTCGATTAATTTCGACAGAAATGGTAGGTTGCTTACTGGTCTGTAGTTAGAAAATATGAGTTCGAGTCCAAGTTTTTTCAACAGAGGTCTAACTATTGCCTGTTTCCAATTTGGTGGAAAGACACCTTGTGACAACGAAAGATTAACTAATATCGTAATGATGGGAAGCAGTTCAGTCACAAATGACTTCAAAACTTTCGTCGGCAAAACGTCAATTTCGCAAGATTTCGTTTGCATGGAATTAATCAATTTTTTCACATCATTTTCACTTAAGGTTCCAAATTCCTCGAATTTTGGTACATCTTTCGACAATGGTTCGTAGTTCTTATGATGTTTAAGATTGTCTCGTATTTTCTCAATTTTGCTCATGAAGAAATCGGCGAATTTATCAGCTAAACTGTTTTCATTGTCAACGGTCGGCATTGGATTTCCGGACTTGCCGCCGGTGAGATCCGTCATGAAGTTGTAGAGTTTCTTGGAATCTCCCTTGAATTCGAGCACTTTCTGACTAAGTTTGCGTTCCTTTTCAACATTAAGTTCATAATTGTATTTATTCAATGCATTTTTGAAGATTTTATAGTCATTTGGATTTTTGTGTTTTCTCCACGTGCGCTCAGATTTGCGTAGAATACTCTTTAAGTGTTTTATACTCTCAGTAAACCATGGCTTCGGATTTCTACAAATAACTGTTTTTTCGATTTCAGGTGCATGTTTATCAACGATAATTTTCATTTCGGATTCAAAAAGTTCCACATATTGAATAACTGATTCACTTTCAATTTTTATATCGGTAATATCACTGGCGAATTCTGAGCGAACAATATCTTTAAAGTTTCTGTATGTGATGGATTTGCTGATAATGTTCTCTTTTTTCACTTTTGTGATGACTTTCACTACACGATGGTCTGAAAAAAAATGGACCAGGTTCACATGAGACTAGTTCAACACCATTTGCGACCTCTGTGATCACAAGATCGAGACTTTGACCGAACACTTGCGTGGGAAAATGTACATGTTGTTCTAATCCCATAGCACACAAACAGTTATTAAATTCTGAAATAGCACTGGTGTCGTCGTGTATATGAAGATTGAAATCTCCCATTGCCAAGAGGTTTCGATATTTTGAAACAATGTCTTCCATAAATTCAAAGAAGTCTTTCACAAATTGCAGAGGGGTAGCCAATGATGGGGGTCTATAAATTCCTACACAATTGATGGTAATGTTTTTGAATACCAATTGCCATACTCCGTACTCGAAAGTCTGGGTCGCGCCGGATTCCTTTTTCCGCATATTGACGGTACTTTTACAAGTCAAAGCAATACCGCCGCCAACACGATTTTTACGATTTGCAACACTAAGTTTATAACCATTTTGGTTTAAATCTGATGTTTCGAAGTGAGATTGTTTGTCATCTGAATACCACGTTTCCGTCAAAAGTGCAAAATCAATGTTTTCATCACGAAGCAATTGTCCGACTAGTACATCTTTGTTGACTACTGAATGGCAATTTAATGTTAAACATGTCACATTTTCTCTGAAATTACTTAGGGTATTTTGTCGTTTTGGGTATACTAGGTTTGAGATATTTACACCAAGTTGTTTCTTTTGTGGTTTATTAATTTTGGATGTTTTGTTTCCAGATCTGTAACTTCTAAAGTTCAAAATACCCAGACCT
The DNA here is from genome assembly GCA_022818135.1 of Saxidomus purpurata. Lineage (NCBI taxonomy): Eukaryota > Metazoa > Mollusca > Bivalvia > Venerida > Veneridae > Saxidomus > Saxidomus purpurata. The sequence continues at coordinate 11,017 of JAFMSR010000842.1, read as the reverse complement.
TTTAATCTTGCCAATAATTGCTGATCAGGTAAAATCCATTGTCTGGGTATTGATCTATATTTCATTAGATCACTTGCACTGTATGTTTTGATATTGCCCTTAGGATAATCCATTGTGTACACTGAGAAGGTGTTCACCAAATTATGATAAAATCCTTTGTTAAAATCCAATTGTTTTAGACACAAATACTCCACAAATGCAATTAGTAATTCAAAAACGAATGCCAGATTCATAATGCTCACATATTCATTTAATTCCAGAACAAAAATGAAGTCAATGCATAGTCTAGAAACCACTTAAAATCAAGATTTTATAAGAGACACAATTTAGCAGCCTTTCACACTTGGCGCTATAAAACAGAACGCCATAGGTAACGACCCCAGCTCCTAAACAGCGTACTCACAGCAGAATTTACATGTCTATCAGTCATGGGGTCAATTACATTGAAATGTAATGAATTAGATTACAGTTACAATAAGAAAGTTTTCAATTTAGTTACAATTACCATACACATCTTAATTTTTACATGTAATTAATTAAATTACAATTACATCAAAGATGTTTTAATTAAATTACAAATAACTTTATGTTTTTAAATTATTTCGAAGGTGAAAGTAATAAATGAAATGACAGCGTTTTACTTTGAACAAATCTCACACACTTGGCTTTTAAGTTTATGAAGGAATTTAGCTTTTACACCCAAAGCTACCAAAAACCTTATAATAACCCCTCGCCAAACCCCAGTTAGAGTATGTTTCCCAGATGTGGAGTCCATACTACCAAGCCGACTAGAACAGGTTAGAAATGATGCAGAGGACTGCCGCTAAACAACAAGCGCTGAAGGTACAAGAGTCATATTAGGGAAAATGTTGGGAAGACCTTGCTCAGCCGGGTGGTAGTGTTTACGTCGACCTCCCGTTTCGTCACCAAGACTTTTGTGTACAAAAGAGGTTGTGGTTTCGTCACCCTTATTTAATTGTATATTTAATTGTTAGTTTGACATAAATGGGATCAAACAAACCAATTAACGTTGTCATTACACGCAATTATAGGCTGCATCGGGGTATTATGAACACCTTTTTTCATCCAAATTAAGTTATTAGTTGACTATTATCAGACATATAAATCAATTTGAATTTAAGAATGGATTGGGTTAAGGGAGTATTAGTTTCAGAATATACAAAACAAGTTATAGTTATAATAAAACTTTTATTCAGAAAATGACAAAAATAACTAAATACTAATCAAACGTACTATACATAACAAACACACACTACAGCAATGATGGACACGGACACATATAAAAAAAAAGAAATTTTGTGCAGTAAATGTAAATGGTATTCTCATTTAACTGTGTGAACTTTGATTTATTATTTGAGTAATCACCTTTAAGTAGGTGTGAAATCCTTTTGTTATATTTATCTTATACAAAACCTTGGTGACGAACTGGCAACATAAATCCTTCGTGACGAAACGGGAGGTCGACGACACCAGTCTGTAATTCGCTCAGCCAACCCTGCAACATCACACAGAATTCGATAGTGTAGTTTATAAAGTTCACCATGGTTTGGTCTATATTGATAAAAACAAGTATCTATCCCCTGTCCATGCCCCTGGAACTACAAGGTCATCCTCTTCCCACCTTTAACAGTATATCTAAGAGACATTTATCTTATACTGATGTCCTTAAATATTCCTTGATTCAAGAACCATACCCCTATGGAGTGCACTGTCTAACAGTAAACTATCCTTGGCTTGGCAACAGTTTAGGATTTTAAGTGTAAATTTTAAGACTTGAACTTAGTATGCTGCACACACTTGTGTCAACATACAATTTGCTTATTTTAAATAGTTTAACTCTTTTATTCAAATGTTGAGTGTTATGTACCCTTGATCTATGCAAGTTGCCTCCACCACCTACAGTCATGATGTTCAGTTATGAACGTGTGCAGTATCGGTAGATTGATAAATAAAGTTTCCAAAACCGGGAACTTCAAAACTTTTCGCAATATTTGTAAATGACATCTCCTTATCTTCTACCTACTAACTACCTAGCCAAACAGAGAAGCTTTAAGATTTTTTTCGTATCGTATATTAAGGTTTTATCGTTGGTACCGGTTCCCCATTTGACCAACGCCCCCCCCCAGAAGAGGTAAGTTATTTTAGGTTTTAGGAGAATAGTGCAAGATACAGAAAGCGTCCCAATTCCAGAGACACCCCTGGTTCTTTAACATGCCAGGTGTATAGCACCTTCACATGGGATTTCGGTTTAAGTCTCATCTGAAAGACTGCTTGTAATTTTACTTGGTCAGCCCCGGGAATCAAACCCGCACATTGAGATTACAAGTCTCGTGCTCTACCGATTGAGCTAACCAAACTGACTATTAAGATTTTCTGAACCACACAGCTGTTAATTACTCTTCAAGCACTAATCTATTTTTTACAGGATTTTGATAGTAGTTAATTGTCACCTCTATTATCATGGTCAGTAATACATGTGACCAGAGGGCGTGGATTAATCAGTAAATCCATCTGGCACTCTACGGCACGTTGACAACAAACCAACACTATAATTGAAAAATTATTAAACAATTATGAAATGGGGTTATTTATATGTTGAGTATTCTATCAGATTTCTTCACTGAGGATGAATGTATATTTATTTAAGTTATCTTTCTTGTTTGTTTACTTATTTCTTCCTTTCTTTGTCTACAATTTCAAATAAGTTTTCAGCAGAGTGCATTATTTCTACTTGTGCACTTTATTTTACTGGTATTTATATTCAAATTTTGACCAAAGTAATTGAAAAGTAATTGAAAGTAACTGAAATTATAGGTGTTTTTGATGATGTAATTAATTAAATTACAATTACATGCACTTAAAAAATACTTCAATTTTTTTTTACAAATTACATTCAATTACAGCAAATTTTGTAATTAATTACAGTCAATAACAATTACATTATTCAATTACCCCATGTTTGATGTCTATGCGGAACTGACTAGCATTTTGAAACAGTCACACCGAGCAACAAAGAAGTGAGCTCTGTCACTGCATGAATGGTGAACACAACAAAATTCGTGTTAGGGATTCGCTTTCGATGCCCTGCAACGAAATAAAGCTAAAGACAAAGATTTAAACTTTTGTTCTCAGTCGGTTAAAAGACAAGAAAGCGCTAAAAGAGGCAATTCTTTTCATAGCCAGTTCAGAAGCAAATTTCTGTTGGCTAAATAAAAGTATATTCCTACTGAAAGATGGAGTCATATTCAAGAAAAATCTAAAAGCCAAAGATCTCCAGCTAGTTGTACCAGATACTTTGACGGTACAAGCACTAATTTGGAACCACGATATACCTTAATCAGGTCACGAAGCACGAACCAAGGCCAAACTGAAGGAAAAAGTTTTGGGTCCGCCTTTCTAGAGATGTTTAGTCTTATGTCATATCATGCGCTGTGTGCAACCAAAATAAGTCACAGATGTTTGTGCTATGGACTCGCGACCCAATCTATTCTTGTCCCATGTTGTACGGAACGTATATAAATACAAGATTTGAAACAACTGAAAACTCCAATTGCATATTTAAGGCATGTGTGTAAGTAAGGAATAACTAACCGGTTTTTCCAACGCAAAACAATTTCCTGAATAAAATCCCACTCCAAACTGCATCGAATATGGTTGAATTAAGAGAATTTCGAGGAAAAACACTTCTGTAAGTTCTGCACAAATCAGATTTAATATATACACAAGACGAATTTTGATGCAAGGCATCAAAGACGCCGCGCATGTTTTGAAGCATGGCTGGGAGATGGGCACGTGGCAGGTTTCTATTATAAAATGTGCGTGGTTAACATCAGCGAACCCTTTTTTACTACATAAAATGATCATTACCTCTGTCACGGACCTATATACACATTATGTTAATTATGTTATTTGTTTTATTCATCCTTGTAATGATATATGCAAATAAAAAGATTTTAAATGATTTTCTAGTTTCTGTTTTTTATTTTCATTCACTCATGGGAATTTTCGTAACTGGAAATGCAGATAAGTTATTAATCTGTCAAAGAACTTGAACAAAAAATATCGCTAAAATTTATCGAACTATTTAAATACAAAAAAAGAAAAGTAATACTTTTTTTCTAATAGAGAACGGACCTATACACATGTGTATATAGGTCCGTGATTGCAATGATTTTGGGTTTTAATACCGTCTAAGGGAGGTAATCGTTACAACATAAAGTACACACTAAGTTACGTCGAACTAATTTGCTTAAAACCTAACCTATCATTCTAAAATTACACATATTCAACAAATACATTAATTTTTATCATTTAGAATAATAAAAAGTGTATTTAACATAAAAAAACTATTGAATTAAGACTTGTTTCCGGTAATCTCATTTGTTTTTGGTTGTTTCCGGTAAAAAGTTGTTTTCGGTAATCAGTAATACCAGTCCGTGCCTCTGTGTATTTAGCTGTATATCCTTTTTGTTTATGAAACTGATTTATAAAAATAAAGTTTTTATTAGTAATTAGCATAATACTAAACCCTTATGTAACTTCCATATTGTTTGTCTATTGTGATAATTAAATACATCTTTTCTCACAACATTAATTATTTTCGGATGCTAATTTTACACTGGCTATTTTTAGATACCAAGGAACTGATACACAAAACTATTTATAACCATGGCTCCTCCCACAATTTCACTGAATCACAGGTCGGTTAATAGGAAGCAGAGGCAAAAACCTGTGCAAATATAATTTACACCGGGTCTAAATATTGTGAAAAAGAACTATCTGTAAAACAGATATACCTGCCCTTCCCTCCCTGTAGCTGGTAATGTGGATTTTTCTTTCTTTCTATTCCCGAAGCATTATGCACTCCAGCAATATGGCGGAAAGAGACGAAATCCACATGATTGATTATGCTGTGACGTATACATTTTACAGAACTTCCATTGGCTGATTATTGTTTTTGTTTACAAATGATGGAATGGAATTCCGTTAGGGCCCTACGTATTGCATAGTTGGGTGAACGGTTTTTCTTTACAGTTTCAATATTAAAGTCTAATATGTAGTAATTAAAATGGGTTTTCATTGATTTTTCACGTTGGCGCCATGTATTCTATTATCTGAGTGTTTTAAGATAGCAAAACATCTTCCGAATCTTTTTTTCTGAGCTTTGATGAATCGGGTCGTAAGGTCCGTAAACAAAGCTATAAAAAACCCGTGGTCTACGAGTTTGTGGAAAAGTTATTAAATACTCATTAAATGTGTCCAAAGTTTTGAAATAAGGGAAGGAGACATGTGTATTTTGTATTGTATTGTTTTTTAATGACTTAATACAATTTAATGATTCATAAAAGTCATTTTTCATACATAGAACATAGTTTAGATTTACAATAATAATGTTGGCTGCTCCCTATTCGATTATGCAACCCCACGGTCCAAAATTGAAACCTATTCAATACTGACGCCGCGATTCATCGCGGCGTCAATGAAGTTATAAAAATAGGTTTCCCGCATCACACTATATGAAATAGCGTGCGCGGGGTACCATTACGTTTACAGGCGCGGATTTTTTCTTGTGTGAATGCTATAGCGGTAAATTTAAAAGCAGATTTATAAATAAAACGACTGGTTCCATTTTTACACGATCGATAAAGACCATAGCTGGGTGCCTATAGTTTTCGAATCGTTACTATTTTTAGAAATGACATAAACAGTATAGAGGAAATCGCGTAGTAATACAAATTGCCTTCTATAATGAACGAATAGACTGCAATTCGTGACTATATAAAATGCCGCACTAGACTTGGTATACATACAAAGCAGTTATTTGATGAACTGTGTGGTATGAATGAAACTAAATCCATCTCTATACGTACAAGGTCTCATCCAAGAATACAAGCTAATATAAATGCGTTCATGGACGGACCTTCATAAAATTTGCTTCAAATCAAATCAAAATCTATATGTACAGTATTTAGGTGCAATAAAGCCTTTAAGGTGAGAAATTGTCTGTCAAAGATGACGCCTGCCATAGTAGACCTAAACCCTTTATTACTAAGGCGAACATTGCTGCTGTAAAGGCTGTGGTGGAACAGGATGAACTCTTGTAGGTAAAATATACAGCACGTAGTACTGGCATATCAGAAGGCAGCATGCAAACGATTCTGAAGGAGCATTTGATCGAGATTTGTGCTAGCCGGGTACCTCATTTGCTGACGGAGGAGCAAAAGAAACAGCGTCTGGAATGTGCCCACGAACTCCGAAAAATACAGGTTTGTGAATACATCAATGATATTGATAAAATGAATAGCAATATATTTGAAATATTCGTGGATCATACCATTGTTAAAGGTAACGTGACTAAGGTCAAACTAAGGTCAAAAACTGAACAAAGGAAAATACTTTCAGTTATAGAGTTATGGTCACCTGGAATAATCAGCCTTACGATATTGTGAATACATCCAACCTAAACATATTCAAATCAAGATAAAATAAAGCTGGAGTTGGGCAAAATGTTATGATTAAAGTCATAAAGTGTGAAAATCTGTGAACGGGGTTAAACAGAAGGAAACAATATGAAAGGGAAGTCATATGAAGAAGAACATGAAGTGTTTCAATCTGATTAAAATCATCTCCTCATAAACGCTACGCTATGCTTACTTCAGGAAGAGTGTGCACTTAAGTCCGATTAAACAGTGTTTTTAAATAAGTTTTTAATTGATATTTTAAATAAAATGATGTTTTTAAAATCCATTGTGAATTGCAATACATTGTAGTAAGAAGCACCAGGTTTGTACTTTGACATTTGAATAGAATAAATCATCTTGATATTCAGACAAATAGAATATATCCTGCTGCATTAATTAGCTCTCCATTCTAAGTTGCTATACTGGTACCAGCAGGCACAGTGCATGATCTCCAGAGCCTCGACTTTTTTAAGTTATAAAAATGAAGCAAGATTCCTTAAGAGGGAACACCTTCTTAAAGAGTGATAAAAAGGGAGCCTTAGTAACTGCTGTTGGTAGACTGTTCAGCTTGTCATACCGGTACTGTTCTGTATATAGCTGGTAAAACATAAATTGTAAGGAGTGTTTAGATTTGGCCAAAATATTTACTTTCCGAGAATTTTGAAGCTGAAATTAAGTAATGATAGACGTCTAACATAAACTTCTATGGGAAGTCAGTGATTGCCAAAGACAACTGTTGCTAGCTGCTAAGGACGTCAATTGTTGCTCACTAAGTCACTGGTGACAAGATGATGCTAAAGGTAGCAAGGGGACAAAATTGTTGCTAAGGAAGTTAATGGTTTCTAAGGAAATCTCTTGTTCCTAGGGGAAGTGATTGGTTGCTAAGGAAGTCAGTGGTTCCTAGGGAAGTCATTGGTTGGCAAGAAAGTCACTGGTTGCTAAGGAAGTCACTTGTTCAAAAGGGAAGTCACTGGTTGCTATCGGTAAGGAAGTCACTGGTTGCTCAGGAATTCACTTGGTTGCATGGTAAGTTGCTGTTTGCTATAGGAACACCTAGCGTGCCAGGGATTTCCTTTAACTCTTTATACAGACAAGGAACCCCACCCAAATGACGGGCGTTGTCAATATTTACATGTACAGTATATACTACATGTATATATTATTGTTGAGAGTGCTAGTGGCCAATCTTGTCTGTTTACGAAAACTTTAACAGAGGGGGTCATTAATGCATGTTTGTGCACATTGTTCACTCTTTTGTCGTGAAAGTTAAGTTCCTAGCCATGCAACTTCGTACCAAACCGTGTTTACTATGGAACGCCAAATCTACATATACTCAATTATTTGAAGAGGTCTTTAAATATTTGGAGAGCTCTTCAAATAATTTTAGAGGTCTCAATTTCAATAAGAGATATCTCCAAATAATTATAGCGCGCAATAATTGTAATAGAGAATTCTTTAAATATTTGGAGAGCTCTCTTAGTCATTTATTTTTGATGTCAAAAATTGATATAGAGCGTGCAATTAATTAATTGTAGACCTCTCCAATTCAATTGAAGATTAAAATTAAGGTGTAATTCAGCTGTTTTAAGAGCTCTGCAATAGGATTGAAGAGCTCTCTAATTGATTTGAAGACATCTCTTATTGTTTTATAGCTCACTACAAATTAATTTATAGAGGTTTTGAATTCATTAAAGTATTTGAAGAGGTCTTTAAATAATTGGAGAGCTCTGTAAAATATTTGGAGAGGTCTACAAATCAATTAAAGATATCAAAACTTGGCGTGTAGCGCGGTTCAAATCCATTGGTTTAGAGACATAGATCTATAATTCAATTGATGAGGTCTCCAATTGAATTAGAGACCTCTATAATTGGTTTACAGCACGCCAGAAATGAGTTAATGATATCAAATATTGATTTAGAGAGGTCTCTAATTTAATTGTACCGTGCTTCAATATTGTCAATCACAATCCATTAACAACTTTGAAATAGAAAGCTCTCAAATAAAACAATTGAAGCGCAGTACAATTCAATTATAGACCTCTCAAAAACAATTTTTGATATCATTAATTTATTTCTTGCGTGCTGTAAAACAATAATAGAGGTCTCCAATTCAAATGGAGACCTCTTCAATTGAATTATAAATGTCTCCAAATCAATGGATTTCAACCGCGCTACAAACAAACTTTTGATGTCTTTAATTGATTTATAGACCTCCAGATATTTTACAGAGCTCTCCAAATATTTAAAGACCTCATCAAATAATTGAGCATATGTAGATTTGGCATGAATTTAAGATATCTAAAATTGAATTTCACCGGCCCGCGCTCAAATTGATTTAGAGAGGTCTCTACTTGAATTCCAGACCTCTCTTGTTTAATTTGTATCGAGCTTTATAACAATTAGAGAGGTCTTCAAATCAATTAGAGACCTCTTCAATTCAATTACAGAGCTCTTAAAAACAGCTGAAATACACCTTAATTTTTAATATCACTTATTAAATTGTAGAGGTCTTCGATTAATGTATTGCGCGTTTTAAATAAAATTTTGATCTCATTAATTGAATTAGAGAGCTCTCCAAATATTTAAAGACCTCTTCAAATATTTGAGTATATGTAGATTTGGTGTTCAGTAGTTTACCTGAACCAAGCATAAAAGATTGATCAACTGATTTGTATTATTAGAGTCAGCCTTTCCCCATCCCCCTGCTTGGTTCCAAGAGCTCCTTGTCAAAGAGGGTACATAAAATGATCACACTGCCTGAAATTTTACCCTTTAGTTTACCTACAATTTTATACACAGTACAATGCGTTATTAGAGATTGCTACACTGGTCATGTATATTCAATTGTAGCTCGTTAAGTTTTGTCAGGGTTGTCTCACCCTTAGTTTCTGGTGCAAGCATCTTACCTGTAAAAACAAGAGGGGACTTGATAGGGTCCCAACCCTAGTTATTGGGACCTGGACATCATGGTTTTTCTACACGCCGTTGGGCATAAAATACCGCATGGCTGGGGTCAGATCTTATCTGGCTTCATCTTAGCTGCAAGGTTCCCAGTTCTGTCGGAACTACATGTATCATACCACTGGTGTAAACTACCAAACAGACAGCAGTGACTGAAATAGTTTCCCTTCTTGCCAAACATCTTTCCTGTGGAGTTTTGTCTGGCCTCATACTTCTCACTGTCTGTTAGTTTATACTAATTTATTTAAGCTCTATTGTGTAAAAACTTTGTAGCTAAATCAAGTAACTCTGGATTCCACTTCCTTGAAAAATAAGTACTGGTGTCATATGAGGAAGTACGGTCGTGACCCCAGTGGGGCTCGAACCTGTAACCGCCGGGATGAGTGGCAGACATCTTAACCTCTACACCAGTGCTTCCCTCATACAGGGGACATGACTTTACTAAGTGCTCTAATGGTTGATCTGGATCATCTCATGGGCAGTTTCGTGCCGGTTCTTGGCATATGAGCATTGTGTCTGTTGTATTACACGGGGAGCCAGTTCCCATATATTGGGAAGAGTTCCAGTTGGTCTGCCGTGTCATTGCAATGTTAACCATACACTTACGGTTATCCACTGTAAGGACACTTTCAGCTTCTCATTGAGTCTGTTAAGTTCCGTGGCAAAAGTTGGTAAGATTGAACATTTGTAAGAATTACCATCTGTTAACAGTTCTTTTTGGGATTGCACGTTTCTACACGGTACTTGGAAGTCACGCTGCTGCCTTGGAATTTATAGATACTCACCCTTTACATAGTCAAACAAGAGCTGTCCCTCATAAGTGACAAATGCCCCCAAAAGATGTGTCTCACTGTCTGCGTCCTTGACCTTCAAGATGTGCGACCGTTATTTGTGCATGCCACTTTATCTCCATGTGCTAACCATTTGTTCCAGTTCATTTTAAAATCATTCAATGTATTTCAGAGCTGCAATCCGGACATGAACATGTGTATATATATATTAAAAGATAAAAACACAGTCCATGAGATAATTAAATTATTATTTGCATCCGGTTTCGCTTTCATGCTGGTCAGATGATCCTATTGCAGTCCGGCTCAGGGACTGGCTGAAAAAAGTACAGGGAAAACCGTAAGATTAAATGAGACATTACCTGATTGGTAGAAAAGGTTGTGTTTACAAATGCAAAAAACTCATTTGAAAAATAAAATGCAATGTCTTCTGCACGCGAATGAATATTTTAGGACTGGTTATCATAATAAATAACACTGAAATCGCCATATGAATAGAAGGTGTACACATGCGGTTTAGACCCCTAAATCTCACCTGACTGAGTGGGGTGGTTGTCTCCCTTGCCAAATTGTAAAAAACTGGGTTGGTCAACCCCATATAAAAACAGCATTTTCTGGTGCCTGAGAGACTAATCTGTTCGAAAAATGTAATTTCATTGGTCAACACCCTATAGGTGGGTATGATACAGGGTCCCCTTTTGACTAGAGTTATAATGTAAGTCAATGGGGAAAACAATAGGAGTATCTGACCTAAACATAGATTCAGAGCAAATTACATCTTGTCTG
>JAFMSR010000841.1:0-39805 GCA_022818135.1 Saxidomus purpurata | reverse complement strand
GATTTATATTACGCTATGCGTTGATGACAAAGTTGGCAAATTTATCTAAATGGTGATATAACCAAAAAGAATAATTGGGCGATTTCAATTTGCCCATTTTGGTTTAAAATTTACCACCCTGTTTTCTCCCTATGTAATGCTTAGGGGCCTTAAATTGCTTCATTTTTTTCAGTGATTTGTTGAAACATTTCGTCTTATATATAGAGAAAACCATTCATGTGCTGATCACAGGTGTTTGTGAGCATCGGCAAGTGAAATATATAAAAGAATCAAATGGTGCAAAAAAATTTACTACAGTCTCGATTTCACCTACCCATTTAATGATTTATAAACTGTTAACATGTAAAGTCTGACTGGATCGGGTGTCCCCGTGGTTTCACTGAAATTATCGACTGGCATGCAAATCATAATAAAGCTAGGCTGTTAAATATTGATTAACTTAGGGATCGTCAATATAGATTTTTAAATTGTTTGTTTCAATTTAACAAAATTAATATAGCAGAAGCACCTTTTTTTCTGCTTATTGTGTACTTTGGGGTTTTTTCAATTGTCATAAATGTGTATATTAAACTGGCTTCTTTTGAGGTGTATTTGCATTTTGACATCTTAAAGGCCCAAAGATGGGACATGTCACCTGAACGTTTTTTTATAATTTATACTTCTATCAATTGTATCCTCTCTTGTCAAAAAAGTGTGAATATTGCTAAAAATTGCAAAAAGTGTGACACAATGGTCCCATACCTTTTCTGGGTTATTAAAGTCGCAGAGAGATTTTGCACTATGTGTTTTTTTAATTTTGAGATAAATTCAGTGTAAAAATTATCCCTAAATACAGCGACTGTCGAAAATATTTTTTTTATATCATGAATTATGAAATGAACACATTTGGAGAGAGAGAGACAGAAGAGAGAGAAATTTGTGCTTATGTCTTTGAAAAGTATTTTCATGTTTAGCTTAATTTTGAGATAAATTCAGTGTAAAAATTAACTATCTTTAAATTCACGAGGTGTCGATAATATTTCTTATAATTTTTTTTTTCCATAATATTTAATTATACCCCGGATTTCAAGGTCTGCATTTCAATTTGACAAAATAACCTCTTGCATATAAATGGAATCTATAAATTTTCATCATCAATGTTAACACTGATCTATTGCGACCTAAATTGGTTTAAGCGGATGTTGATTATAAAGTTAATAACCCTCTTGTTCGATAATTTATTACCACGTTTTGACCAATATACGTGCTTCGGTTTTTTAAACTACAAACTGTGACAAAACAACAGTCTTGTGTTAATAAAAAAACATTTAATCTAAGACTTTCATTTCATCTCTTTATATATTAATCAACTAATTAAGGTGTCAAACTATCTTATACTATTTATGTAACTTAACAAAAACATAATTTTTAAAGTTCATTGTTGATTAAATGATTTTATGAAATAAAAATGTAATTTACACAATAATGATTTCTTAGGTCATTTATTATCACATTGCCCCTCTTCATTTTCTTTTAAATATTCTTTAAATCTAATGCAATAAATCAGTTAGTCAGCGCAATCTCAGAAAGTCAATATCATTCATCGGTACAATGATTGTGAAGAATGTAACTGTCCCACTTTAGCGCTAGCTTACATTATCGATTTTTGCTGACTAACTGATTTATGACTTATCGCGATACGGAAACTTCCGATCGGCAACGATCAATATTGATGTAGACAGTATTGATTATCGATTTTCTAGAGGCTGTTACTGCATCAGCTAGCGTTTTTAGCGAAGGTACACTTTGTTCCATATGAAGATTCTACCTGAGGTGGGGTTTGATGTCCTTGACCTTTCTGTTTCTTAAAGCTCATTCTTGTTAACATATATACATGTATAATAAAGTATACTAAAACTCCAAGATAAATTACAGGACACCCCTGGTTTACAGAGAGTGTGTTAGGGGTTTCTAGTGGAAATATTTGTTTTTATGTCACTAAAATGCGATACTGGCTCCTATTCTAATCTAATCTACGAAATAACATACAATCTATAATAGACTTGCCATATCTACCCCTATGTACTTTTATCAAATATAGAGTTGTGTGAGTTGTGTGCTGTGTTCTGTATATAGGGTCATAGAGCTCAGGGCTGGGGCATGCACTCGCACCATGCTCCTGCAGAGTCCAAGTACCGTTTTCCCCCATTGCGAGTTACGCATTATTTGTTAAGGTGGGAGTCCCAAATAAAAGGTAAGATACGGTTTTTAGTCGATTTACACTTGCTAAGTCCGTGTATTACATCATACTTCCCCTTGGTCTTTGGTACGACCGTGTGGGTGTGTGGGTTCGAGTGATTACCGGGCGGCATTAACACTCCGTAAAGTCACCTATGACGTTTGTGTTTCAGTAGTGTGTATGTTTGTTCTGGTGTTTTTGCCGAGCAGTCCATTATGTAATCGGTCCTAATCTATATTTTTTCATTGTATCCTATATTTTTGATCAATTCGAATACGGCCACGAGTATCTTGTGCTATTTCTTTTGGTGGATCTAACAGAGTTTTTTCCGTAACAGTTATTAGTTCTAATTTCAAAAGTTTTGTTTCAAATATTTTCCTTTCTTCCGAATATAATGGGCAGAAACATTAGATGGCCAAAATTTTCTATTTCGTTACAGTGTTGGCAGTTTTTGTCTTCTATGTATCGGTCCCCTTTAAGATAGCTACTTTTTTAGTTTAAGTCTAGTATACATTGTGTCTATTTTTCTATCATGATGGTACGTTTGTAATTTGCTAGGCGGTTTAATATTAGTTTCTATGTTATATGTGTTGAGCAGTAAGTTTCCCATTGCTGTAGATATTTTTGTTTTACTTTATCTTTTATGATGCTGTAGACTTCCGGTACGCTGAGCTTAATAGAATTTCTGTACCGGAAGTGCTGCCGTATTTTGCTTTGTCGTCTGCTAATTCATTTCCGTTTATGCCCCATGACTTGGTACCCACATTAACTGAATTTCGTCCTCTATGTTTTATATCTGTGATTGTTTTTAGTATATCCAAGATCATTTCTTGTCTGTGAGATTGTCCTGATTTTATTGCCATTAAGGAACTAAGACTATCACTAATAATGACTGATTTTTTGCAACATGATTTTCTTTACAGTAAGTTATCGCATAATCTATTGCTGCTAATTCGAAATGTAAATATTGAAACTTGATGTTGAAGCTTTAAACTCTTGTTGTTAAGATTGTTCCGTCTTCTCCTATAACTACTATGCCCCGCCCCTGCTATTTGTTTGACGGGTCCTTACTTCCCATCTGTATAAAATTTGGGTAAAGTCTCTAAAGTGCCGAATAATGTTTAAATTTGCAATAATTTTGTTTCTTTCAGCGTTTTTCAGATTTTGTTAATTTTTCCTACTAGATCTAAATTGATCTCAGGCATTTCAATATTGATTAGTTGTTCATAGCACGGTTCTTGAATTTGGGTATCGCCTAGGCCGTATTCTGTAATTAGAGTTCTGATGTGTTGTGTGTAAGGTTTCTTTAAATTTTGTTACTTTTTGATTTTTGTAAAATATGCCGGGTGATCGCATATCGTCATTGATAGGTAAGTTTGGGCCCAGTCTGGAGCTTCTGGCCCAATATTTTAGTGCTTAAGTTTCTCTGTAAGGTAGTGGGATCATTGCTGTTTCGGTATGTAATGGGAGAGTAAAAGTATGCCTCGGACATCCTATTATAAGTTTTTAGGGCCCTATTTTGTATTCTTTGAACCTTTTTTTAGTTTTGATTCTTTTGCGGAGGCGTATACTATGCTGCCATAATTGATTTTGCTAAGGATGAGGGCCTTGTAAATGTTTAGAAGGCATTTTTTTGTCTGTACCCCAAGATTTTCCCTTTACTGCTCTTATGATATTTAGATCTTTAAGACATCTTTGTCATATGTTCTATATGTATTTTCCATGATAGAGTTTGTCAAAAATATATTCCCAAAAATTTTGCGTGTTCATTATATGTGAGGTTCGGCCCCATAACGTTAATTTCGGAAAGTTGTTGGCTCTTTCCGGAGGTTTTACGGACGGTCTATGTATTAATAACACTTGAGTTTTTGCTGGGTTAATTAGAAGCCCAGGATTTGCTCCATTTTCTATTGTATTCAAAACAGTTTGTGCTTTTTTTTTACTGCCTGTACCGGACTTAATGATGTTGCCATGTGGCGGAGTCGTCTACAAATTGAGATATTTTAGCATTTATAGTAGGGTTTTCTCTGTTTAATTCGTTGATTTATGTTTCAAAAGTATTCATCGAGGCTAAAAATTATAGGGGACAGAACCGCTCCCTGGGGCACCCATTTACTGTTTTCCACTACCTCTGAGAGAGCTCCATTGTATTTTACCCCTTAATCTGTCTGTTTTTGTAGAAAGCACCTTAACCATTTTATCATTCGTCCTTGTATTCCGTGAGTTTTGGAGTTGCAATAGTGCTCCTCCGTTCCACATTTTATCGAAAACATTACTAAGATCTAAAAATATAGCTACAAGATATTTATGTTCTGCCTGTGCGATTTTGCCATCTGATTCTAATCGTGTAATATTGTCATCACATGAATGATGTGATCTGCATCCTGATTGGTATTTAGACATTATATTGTTTTTTCCAAATATGCGCATAGTCTGGGTTTTATCATTTTTGCATTAATTTTGTAAATGCTGATGTTAGAGAAATTGGTCTATAGAGGCGGTTCATTTTTGTCTTTATTAGGTTTTTTTAGTAATGGAATGATAACTGCATGGCTCCAGCTTTCTGGCGTGGTGCCCTCTACCCATGATTGATTAAAAATTTGTAAGAGTGTATTTCTGCTTTCCTGTGGTAATTTTTTAAGTATTTTGTAATGTATCAGGTCTTCTC
The DNA here is from genome assembly GCA_022818135.1 of Saxidomus purpurata. Lineage (NCBI taxonomy): Eukaryota > Metazoa > Mollusca > Bivalvia > Venerida > Veneridae > Saxidomus > Saxidomus purpurata. The sequence goes on along the minus strand of JAFMSR010000841.1, from coordinate 34,919 downwards.
CCCGGCGCACCGTCCTTGCAGTTCGATAACGCTTTATTAAATTCAATATAGTAAATTTTTGATTGTATTCTTGGGAGTTGTCATTATTTCTATTATTAATATGTTCATTAACTGCTCTGTTAATAATTATTTTGTTTACCAGAAAGTCTCAGGTGTATCCTTTATTACTACGTGGCTTCAGCATATTGTTGGACTAATGCGTTAGCTTTTTTCTTTTTGGCTCAGTAATAATATCTTGTCCTATTTTAAATACTGGATTGCTTTTTGGTACTCTGCCTTTTACTTTGTTTACAAAATTCCAAACTTCTTTAGATGAGGTATTGCTTGTTATAGTTGAGCAGAAATTGCGCCAACTGTCTTGCTTTGCTTTTTTAATTATTCTTACTGCTCTTGCCCGGCCATTTTAAATAGAATGAGTTATGGGAGTTTTTCCCTTTTGTGAATTTTACGTCTAATTTCTCTACTTCGGCATGGTTCGTGGCATGCCTGTGTCCACCATACCTTTTTGATTCTAGTTTTTTACAATTTTGGTTTTGATTTTGGAATTGTTTTTTCTAAAAATACTATTGAGTTTATCTAAGAATTCTTTGAAATTTTGTTCAACTGTTTGTTCTTTTATCTTATAATTCAATTCTGTCATGCATAAAATGATGAAATTCCATCCACTGGGCAGTGGATGCCATGTCTATGAGCCATTTTTCACTTATAATAGCATTTTTCAAACCTTATTGGTGTTTCTATTATTGTTTTTACAGGTAGATGGTCACTATTGAAGCTATTGTCGACTACAAGGAACGTTGCCCCGGGGTGCAGACCTGAGAGACTATAGAAAGATCCAGGGCTGAGTCTATCTGGTTTGCCTGCTCGGCGAGACGGGCGCATTGGCCATCATTGATGCAATTGAGATCTGTTTCATTCATGAAGTCTATCGATCCTCTGCCCCAGCATCGCGCCTAAAAATCATTTTCCTGGGTTCCAAAGTGGATGTTTTAAGTTAAAGTCTCCTACTATTCACATTTAGGACTGTCCTAAGTTTTTGAAGCTATTTCTAAAAAACATTTATGTTGTTGTTATCTTTACTGTTTGTGTAGTAATTGTAAATCGAAATGTTACTATCTTTGCCAATGATCTCTATTGCAATGTTTTGATTAATAGTATTATAATCTGTTTGTTTCGTTAAGTATGAAAGTCCGTTGCCGGACATATATGCATAATCCCCTGAGGCGGGGGTTTCTTTGTTGTAAACATAACAGGTTTTTTGATAATCCTTGAATTTGAAAGGATTATGTTTTTCTCCCAAATAAGTTTCTTGTAAACAAATTACATCTATAGGTTCTTTTTGGTCAATTAAAAAATTTTGCAATTCATTACATTTACTGTATGATTTGATCCATACCCCGAATATTCCATGATATGATGCTGAGGCAGGGTCTGATGCATTCAGTATTTACCTCAGCTGTATTGTAATCCATTAAAGAATTATTCGGAGTTGTTTTTGGTTATTAATGATTAATGACTAATCTATGTTCGGTGCATATATTGAGTGGACAGTGAATTGTCATTTGTCCATTCGGTCCTGTGTACATGATATGGGGGTGGGGGTGATTTGAATTTGTGATACCCCTTAAATTTGGTATTGTATGTGGCCCCTTCCGAATCTATAATACATTGGAACCGTTTGTTGGTTTGTACGGATCCCATAATTCCCCCCAATTTGGTTCCCTTTTAATTTGTCTGTGAGGTGGGGGTAGGGGATAAGCACACACCTTTCTTGTTTTACTTTAATTATTTCTTGTGTATTTAGTGTTTTTTTGGGTGTTGGGGTTTTGGGTTATTTAATTTTGGTATTTCTTGGGGATTCTTGATAGTTGGGGTGGGGGTGACAACTGGGGTAGAGGTTTTATCTTGAGGGGTGTGCTGTTGTTCGGCACATCTTGTCTCATACTCTTTTTTTGATTTCATAATTTGCTGTATTTATTTTTTGAACATATTTTTTGTATACAGGGCAGGATTTGCTGGAGCCCCAGTGATTTCTAAACAATTGTTGCATTTTAATTCAGTAGCATTGCTCAGTCCTATTTCATGGTTGCCAGTACATTTCGGGCATTTAATCTTGTTTCTGCATTGGTTTGTTTTGTGTCCGAGCCTGACACTTTCTACATCTAATGTACCCTAGCGTTGTTGGTTTTACTATTAAATTGGTCCCTTTCAGACTTAATGGTAATTCTTCGCATGTAAAAGTTATTATCATTTCATTGGTGATTTCCTTTTTCCTTTGTGAATAAATTCTTTTGCCTTATTGTTGCTATGTTTTTGTTGTTTTTAAATAATGTTTGCCTTAATTGTTCAGTGCTCTGATTTTGGCACTTCTAATACTCCCATGCTGATTTTTGTTACTTTTGATGTAGGTTTTTTTTTTATTTTCTATTTTGATTTCGTGTCTCCCAAACTTGAAATCTTTGATTTTCGTTTCGAAATCTTGTCTGACTTGGAAAAATAAAGCCCCTTGTTGTTATTCAATTTTCTTATTACATTCCCGCCGAATTGTTGTTTTAAATTTTTTCCATAATTGCTAATTTCTGTGTGCTTAATCCCCTTGAACCCCCTTAATGACCATATCGATCCATGATTCTTTAATGATTCTTTCTCTCTGTTCATTGGTCTGTTTTTTTTGTGGATGGGGGTGATGGGGGTGGGGTTTGTTTTAAGATTTTTCGTTTTGGTAGTAATTTTTTTCCCCTCCCTCTTCTAAAATCTGAAATTTGTTATTTAATTGGATTGGGGAAGAAATTTTGTTATTTTTCATTTCATTTTTTAGGGTGTCTAATATTTTTATTGGGGTGGATGTATTTCCCCATTTTTGTTATTGTTTTGATTTGGACTATTTATGATTATTGGGGATGTTATTGCCCCCTTTGCTGAGACTGTTGTTTTTTTTTATTTTTTGGTGCCAATGAAAGTATCGAATTCAACTTGTTTATTTCTAAAAAATAGAAAGCAAGCGTTTCAATAAAAGGTATGACTGTAAGAAAAAAACTTCCGGCTTTACAGTAATGAATTATCGCAAGATTAATTAAAGATTTTAATATATTAAAATTATCCAATTAATGCCTAGCTCAATAAACAAGAGAGAAACGAATATCATGATAATATTTAATTGTCATATTATGTGTCACCAAAATAACAAAGTTGGCACAATGGAAATGCCTACAGTACTGTCAATAATCTTCAAAGAGAACATGTTGAGCGTAAAACATGTTCGATAAATTCACAACCCGCCAACCAACAGCCAACTTAAGCAAAACCTAAGCAACAAAAAAAAGATAGGAGTATGAACACATGACAAGATTCGAAAGAAAACACTGCTATCTCAAAAAGGATATTAAAAGACAATCTCAAACCAATGTTGTCTAGATAGCCTTATAAATTAGAAATAACCCTAAAAAAGAAAAAAACGTAACCGGTTAAAACCTCGGTGTTCAAATGAAGACCACCATCCAGTTTGGCAAACAGGTATCTTTTGACCTCACCTTTATAACAAAAGGGCCTATAAGACCTAACGAATTTAAACCCTAAATCAATAGCCAAAACGTCTTCTAGAAAATGGTTAAATTTTCTAATCTCTGGATCAGAAACTTTATGATCTATTGGTCTCGGTAAGATCGAAGAAACTATGATAGAGATACCAGGATTTTTCTTACGAACTCAGCAATGAGATTAGTGAAATATGATGACATATGATGAAATGGGTGACTTTTACTGACATTATTTGTACCAATATGAATTATCACAAAGTTAAAACGTTCTAGAGGAATCAAATTTGAATCAAGAAGAGAGGACAATCTTCCAATCGTTGCACCCGGGAAAGGGAAAAGTGTGACTCCCTCAATTGACTGAAGATTCTTTATAATAGAGTCCCCGATTATACAAACGCGTCGAAACTCTGCAAAACAAAAAAACAAACAAAAATATGTATACAGTAAAACAAAAACAAAAATAAACAGTAAAATACATATTGTCGGAAATCGTCGCAGCAATTCTATCCGATAGGTGAAAGCATCCTATCGACAATAGAAGCCTTTCTCAGTTACGACGAAATCTATCAACAACGACACGATTATCCACACTAGAGCTTGTATAACGGACTTGACAAAGGCAAAGTAAGATATGTCTCTTTATTAAGCGCCATAAACAAGTTCTTAAGAGTATTCAATCTGAATAAACTAATGCCAGCTCGAGAGCTACACTGTGAGTACACAAATGTCATAGCACTAAAGGCACTAAAAGACACCGAGTCCTGAATCAAACAGCCTAACTGTCTTGTACAAATACTATAACCCTGACTGGCAGGAACTATATAAACTGTCCTATATAACTACTTTAAAAACAAATATCCTCAATTCAACTATCGACAAACTAAAGGATGAATAATTAAATGTAAGTCCAGCAACTAGCGCGATTCAGATATTCAACAGCACAGTGCAACATTTACAGTAAATATTTTCTGTCCAGAAGGTTAATACATCATCCTGACAACAGAAGCTTGGCATCTTTCCTTTCCAAACTAACTTGTTGCAATATGCTATTAAAAAACTGAATCTAAAAATCTACTGCTGGAAAAAATTACGTCCTATAAAACGAGAAACTTTGAATTTATCTTCTACGGAGTAATCAATATATCTTTGTATGCATCAGAGCGCCAATCTCCCATAAGTTGAATTAGATTAGGAGGAACTTGTAATCTGGAAAGCTAGCGTAGCAAAACCTCGCCGAGAAGAATGAGTTGAAAAAAGTGAAGGATTTAACCCTATTTCCTTAATACAAAGCCTTAGTTTGTTTTGAAAAATCTGATATGTAACAATCTTCCCTGATTTCAAAATAAACAACGGAGATGAAGCATCTGCTGGAAAAACTTTAATCATATTTTTTGTAAGCGGTAACCGGACACAAACAAGAGCTAACAATTTTAGTTAATGGTGTATTTAAAACTCTTTCTCCCACTTGAATTGTTTTGGTCCAGTGCATAGAAACCAACAAATCATCGCTCTGAAGCAACTGCACGTCTTTTCTAAGTAAGAATTTAGGATTTTTTTAAATCCTTTTAAGAAGTTGGCACCAAATTAGATTTTCTGGCCATTAGAAAAAGGCAAACAAAAACAAACACCAAAAGGCTAAATCATTACTGTCTGAGAAGTTCAAAGACAGATAAATTCGTTCTAGGACTAGAGGAGTTATTGCTTCCGCTTGTTTAACTGAATGACACTTTAATTTAGCAATGCCTTTGATCGATAAATTTATCAAAAAACTATTTATATGATTTGTATGATAACTCCAACAAAAGATGCATAGATTTTACACCACTTAAGTAATTCTTGATTGACTCCGCAGATTTGAAAGAACGGCTTAAAAATTGAGCAAATAATTGAAGTGTTTCGGTAGAAACAGGAAGGAAACAGAGTTTAAAATAAAAACAAAATATCAAAAAGGTTTCCCATTGAATCCTTAGATTTCTAGTAGTGCCTTCTGCATAAGCAGCCTTGTTAGATGTTCTAAGATCTTTCTTCAAGAATGTCAATTGTGACTCTGTAAAAGAATTCAAGCTTTACCAATTATTAATGAAAATTTATTAATTAAAAAATTTCGTGAGAACATGGTGACACGTTTCGATAATTATTCAAGAGTGGCGCGAACAGGAGCGGCTCCTCAATTTATATGAAACTACCAAACCAATGAAAAATACTGACTCTCAGGACTGTACTAACCAATGAAAGTATCGAATTCAACTTGACCGACTACTGTCACTTAAATAACTAGTGTCAATGGTGCTCATGTCATGCAGATGTATTTCAGATGGAGATGTAGGTCCAGAAGACAAGAGTGATTCAACATCAGTGTTGCTGAACGGTGATCCAATATTCTGATTTTCTATATTAAGTGGGCTGCTATGTACATTTGAAATAGAGTCTTCAAAAGTGTCAAAAGAATTTTCACCAGCTACTGCCGATTGAATTTCAACAACATCACCATTATCTAATGTAATTTCTGGTTGAATCAAGTCCTCAAAAGAATGGATGACTGAATTGCCATTAACACCTTCAAAAAGCAGGTCTAGGTTGCCACAGCCTGGGAAGTCAATATTGGGAACCTCCGCCACTGGAGAAATAACAGCAGGGGCTTCAACATGCTCCACAGGCTGCACTAAGTCTAAGGACAGCTCTGTCTTGGTTGGCTGCTGCCCAGTTAGAAGTGCTTTCAGCAACTCGAAGGCTGCTTGTTTCATTCCTTCTTGACGGGGATCAGACTTCTTTTCCTCAGCCAGTGGAGCTTCTATAGTTGGAGCTATTCCACTGCTGGTTCCTGCATTCAGGAGTGTTTGGAAATCTACTGTTTCCATCCATTCTTCTGTGAAAATATCTGAAGGAGATAGATATGCAAGCAAGAGAAACTAAAAACTTTAAACAGGAAAATGTTCTTAAATGAAAACCTTCATGAAAAAGCTCAAATGTTCATAAATTATTCATTTTGCAAAAACTACTTTTGCTATCACAAACAAAACTATGTTAGAATTTTTTTATTTTCAACTTGATACATTGTAGTAGGTTAAATGACTGATATGAACTGTCTGTCGTTACCTGATTGAGAATCTGTGAGAAGCAAGTCCTCTAAAGATTCTTGAGCAGCAGACTGATGTTTGAGACCCCCACCCAGGTCCAGATCAAGAATGCCACCATCAGTATTTAGGTCATCGGCAAACAAGTCTGCCGAAAGACCAAACGTATCCTCCAGGAAGTTCATCTGTTGCTCTGCGGACTCCATATTGCTGAATATTCTTGTACTCGCCATCGACTACTGTAAAAGCTTGACTTTCAATTGCGGCCAAAGCCAGGAATAGGTCAAAGTTAAGGGACCTGCAATAAAAAATCAACATGAAACCAATATTACTGTGTAAAATAGCTCAACATGCTCGACTACAAGTTCATGCTGCTGGTGCACTCGTTTTTCTAAGCTTTTCTCTAACAAAATGATTCCTCAAATTTCTGACCAACAACCTTACAACGCCACAAGATGTCTTTTCATTATATTGTTGTTGTTACTTTAACGTCCCAATCAGTGCTGGGATATCTCCCATGATGAACTTGACAAGACTGTCAGGGGCTGGTTAATCTCGGTTGCAGATATCTAGATGGGTGGGGAAAATACTGAAAAGCGATCTGAAATTTACAGTCCCCTGGCCGGGATTGGAGTTGAGGGCCTCCAGATTAGTAGCTTAGAGCGTTAACTGCTCGACCACCGCGCCATCTCTACATCTGTTTGAAAATATGTGAAAAGCAATTTCTCTAGAGATTCTAGAATGACAACCAATGTTCAAAATCTTCGTCCAGGTCAAGAATGCCAACACCAGTATCTAGGTCATCGCCAAACAATTCTGCCGAAAGACCAAGCGTACCAAAACACCATCAGGTATCGGGACTTTTTCTTCCCCGTCCCCTAGGGCCCTACTGGCACTGCCTTGCACTCCTTACCTACCATATGTTAAATGTGGTACGGGAACAGACTTCCGACTGACAAGTTTCCCAATGCCATTCTCATTTTACTTGATAAACATATTAGAATCAAAAAGTGCCGACATATTTATGTTTCGGAATATACAAAAATAAAATAAAAATGGCGGAATTGCCACGTTCTGAATAATTGTTTAGTTTTAAGTTTTCACCGACAAACAAGATTAATTAAAATATTAATTGTACCTACGCCATGATGATAATGTAAAGTTGTCTCTGTGCAAAGCACCTTGTAAGCATGATTTGAAGAAGCGGGCTCGTTCACTGTATTTTCAGCCGAATAAAGTTCGATTCTTGCGCACTGTAACTACATTTGTACAGACTTCTTGACTTTTACTCACTTATAATAAGTCTGAATACTAAAACGATGCATTATGAATATTAAAAAGTGTTAGATGAGACATAAATCACCAAGGTATTACTATTTCATTGTTTATGATCTTTGTGCTATTTATCGCATGCGGAAGAACAAATTTTGTTATTCGGTTAACAAAATTGCATCAGAAATACTTGGACACTTGCCAAAGGACGTTTACGTTATTTCAATACTCATTGGTTCACAGTGACACACCTCTGACATCGATATTCTAAATATAGAATATGATGTGTTCTTAAAATCACCGAACGTCCTAGATTTTGACTTGACATGGATCCAATTAGTACGTGGGCTGTACACGGCGGAAATGCGACAGCATTCCTTCACATTTGGTGCGTATAGATCATCGATCAAGAGTGATATACAGTATAATAGAAAGACTGTCTTTAGCCAAAGATTAGATAGATTTATTTGCTTTAGCACAACTGCCACAAGAGAGAAATTTTACTTTATTTTCACTTTCTGTTCATACTGTGTCATTCTGATGTAGGCTTTTATTATGTGCTTATTAGAGCAGGGCCGTCGGCGAATTCCGAACAGTGGTCCGGCTGGTGGCACATGATGGGGGAGCGCACAGAGGGGGCCTCCCCCTCTAGTAAGGGCCGGGTTGGGGGATCTCGCTAGAAAATTCTACCTTTCTGTATGCGTTTAGATGTGTTTTCATTGCATCCTGAGTGCAGTTCTTGAGTGTAATTTCAGCTATTTTTCATGAAGATTTATAGAAAAAAGTATCATATATTTTAGCCGAATAAATTTGGCATTTCAGTGTAACCCCTTTCACAGATCTGATATTTTGTGACACCTCTACAGGGGGACAGCTGTAAAATGTCAACCTGTAAAATCGGTTTGCCTTCGAAGTGGAAATAGTGTGACTACATATATTTGATTCCACGATCTACAATGTATTTGTAAATTTATACAAAGACTGAAAACCGGATTTTTTTACCACAGGTGCGCTGTGGAAAATTAAATGTCTTAGGTCGATTTGGTAATGGTCCACAGGTATATCGATTATGAAGCAATACAAAAAGGTTTCAGTTTTAGAATGTGCAGAAAAAAGGTCCATATTTTTATTTGCATTATATATATGTCCGTCGGCATGTCATTTGATTCAAAACAATTATTCAAGTCTGTAGCGTCTTAAGAACTTAATATTTATGGCGAGAAAAAAAATATTGTTTCAAAACTTACATTTGTCTTAAATCAAAAGAAGTCTTTGTGTGTGTGTCGTGTGTGTATGCGCGTGTGTGTGTGTGTGTGTTGGTGGTGTGCACTTCTGGGTGCTGTGGGGGTTCGTTTTGGGGAGGCTGCGTTTTGGTACGTGGCATTCCCTGTTTGATATTATTTTTGTTTTTTTCTCTAAATTAAAGTGAATTAAAGATCAACCAGTTGCCGTGCCTTTGACACCTCTCTTGAGATAATCTTGAATAATTGCCGGTTTTCACACCTTTGGGCAATAGTAGCCATGCAGTCAATGATTGCATTAGTGTGTCAGTACCACGGCACTTTTTATCACCTCAGTAAAGACGAAAATTAAGAGAGTTAAGGGGAAAATGGTTTGCCCGATAGTATGCTTGGTCAAAAAAGTGGTTCGCCACATGGCCAGACTGGCCGCACCATTCATAACGGCCTTGTACAGCACTTCAAACCAGTGGTTTCTGTGGCCTTCTTTGATGACGTTTTCCTGATGTTGCATTTTTCTGCAAAGTTTTCATATATGACTGCACTTATGTTTCATATTATTAACACGTTTTACTTTTTTTTCCTGAATTTGTGGAACATAGTTCACAGTTGAACTGTTAATAACCACGTCAGTTTTGAACATCACTTATAAAAAAACTTATTAAAATGGAGTTAAAAGCACTTATAAGGCCTCATTTATAACAATTTGGCAGAAACTTGTTTGTAACCCTCCAATCTTTATTAAGTCTTGCCTTAAATGCATTTAGGGTGGGTGCCTTAACTGTACTTAACTGGAAGCTTGTTCCAAGGATCCACCACCCTATGACTGAAGGTACCCTGCTTCAAAGTTGTTCTTGCTCTTTTTTTTTTTAAACAGTTTCTGTGAATTACCTCTATTGATGGAGTTTGATAATTTTAATAACTTATTTCTATCAATTTTATTTAAATTATTAACGATTTTGTATACCTGCACCATGTCTGCTCTTTCTCTACGATACTCAAGGGAAGGTAATCTTAGAGTTTTTAGCTTGGTATGAGAAATGTATGAGGTTACCCTCTATTCTGGTGGCTCTGCGCTGTGCATTTTCAACGGCTTTCATATCTTTTTTAAGTTTCGGTGACCATATTACATAGCCATATTCTAGGTGGGTCTCACTAGGGCCCTATATAGTTGAAGGAACATGTCCTTATCCATATGTGTGAAAGTTTTACATATTAACTCAAGGTTTCTGTTGGCTTTTACAGTACAGTGCTGTGAGTCACAGACCTATCATACACATGTGTCCATGAGTACAGTACAGTACAGAGGTGTACTGCGAGAGATGAAGCATATTTTTTTATATAAAATATTTCGTGGACACAGATACACTGTGGTACAATACAGCTCTACTAACATTTACAACATGCGCTTTAGTCCTAGAGTGTCCAGAGATATTTATGCCAAATACAAGTGTTGCAAGTGGTCAGTTTGTGATCAAGTTGTAAGAATCCTTATGTAATGGTCATGAAGGGGTATGTAAGTCTCTTGCGAATGTGAGGCACTAATTCCACAGAAAACTACGTAAATTAATAGGCAAAATAACAAAGTGACATCTTGAGCAAATTCTTAGGTATTTTTTGTTTTGGGTCAGAATCTCGCTAAAGAGAGATAATTGCCCATGTGAAAATAACACAATATCTCAACTCACATACAATAAGTTGGACTACATGAATAAAGAGCAAATACTTTTTACATCATTTATTTAAATGAACTTGGTGCAAAATATCCCCAGTGTCTACAACATACAAAATGTCTTCATAACCTTTTAAAACCCTAACATAATCAAGAAGAAGTTGTACGATCTTTGAGGATAGTTTGACTACGCTGCTCCAAGCCAGAACTGTCAAATATATAGGAACATCTTACCGCCACAGAACTTAAAGACCAATCAGAAAGACATAACTGGACTCAGGTGTGAGTACCAATGAAAAAAAAACATGCATATGAACACAAAAAGTCAAACAACAAGTACATGGTCAATTATACATTAAACAGTAGACTTTCACAAAAACAGCCAACACTAAACAGTGCACTCTCACAAAAACAGCCAACACTAAACAGTGCACTCTCACAAAAACAGCCAACACTAAACAGTGTATTCTCATAAAAACAGCCAACACTGAACAGTGTATTCTCATAAAAACAGCCAACAATGAACAGTGCACACTCACAAAAACAGCCAACACTAAACAGTGCACTCTCACAAAAACAGCCAACACTAAACAGTGCACTCTCACAAAAACAGCCAACACTGAACAGTGTATTCTCATAAAAACAGCCAACAATAAACAGTGTACTCTCACAAAACAGCCAACACTGAACAGTGCACTCTCCAAAAAACACTTAACATGTGTGTTTTTGCAGATCTTTTAGATATATATTTCAATATTAATCTTTTTATAAACAGAGGTTCAAGGAATCTGATGATGTATGTGTTGAGGAGATTGGGGATGGAAACCTGAATGATGTTCTTCGTGTCTACACAAGCAATGGGCCCAGCATTATTGTCAAACATTCATTGCCATATATAAAGGTATGAAAGTTCTAGTTAGAATATGTACATTTGTATAAAATTTATTAAACAGAAAACAAGCAGGATTGGCTATATCATACAGATAGGCCTGCAGGCTTTTCTGTTTGAATTACAGGTACTCGGATGTAAGCATAATTTTCTTGCTTGTATAATAGACAGACTGATAATTAAAGTATTGTCATAGCTGGTTTAAGCATGAATAGCCTGATTTTGTTTCTTTGAAGTTTGATGTTAATGTTGTTATATCCCCTCAAAGTGATGATGACGATGTGCTGCTGAGATGTCTAAGCTGGTTCAATATAAATAGTGAAATAAACAGATCTTGAAATAATATTTTTGATTTCTGTGTATATTGATTTTATTACTATAAATTATAATAGTTGTCATGGTCAATAGCAGACTAAATGGATACAGTCTCAAATTCTTAGGTGTAAAATGCACATCATTCAAACTTGTTAGTTTAGTTTATACTAATTTATTTTAGCTCGATTGTGAAGAAAGCTTGTAGCTTATCAAGTCACTCTCGAGTCCGCTTCCTGGAAAAACCAGTACTGGTGTCATATGAGGAAGTACGGTCGTGACCCCAGTGGGGCTCGAACCCGCAACCTCCGGGATGAGCGGCCGACACCGTAACCTCTACACCACCGCTCCCAAAACTTGTTATATAAAAACAAAGAAGAAAGGTAAGTTCATTTGATTAAAGTGTGTGTATCCTATTTTGCAGTGTTTAGGTGAGGGTTACCCACTAGGAGAGGAGAGGATAGATGCTGAGTACATGGCCCTTGTCAAGTTTCATCAGCTGTCTCCTGGATCAGTACCACAACCGTACGCTTTTGACAAACCAAATAATGCTGGTAGGTTTTGCATTTGATAGTGTTCCTTACTATATTACTATATACTATTATAAAGAAAGCTATTGAGAAGCTTAATTCATCACTTTTAATTAAGCCGGTTTCTTCCGTAAAAAACCTTTTGTAAGAAAAATATGAGACTGAGTGACTAAGCAGACATCATATCTACAACAACATACACTTGGAGCCACTTCTAACCCGACACTTTTCAAATTCGATTTTCTCGAATATGGTTCAAGATATTTATTTGAAATTAAATATTATGTTGTTTGGCAACACTAGCTGTATAAAAATGATAAAACCTTTCAACTGTGACGATCGGTTACTTTTGCACGTGTGACAAGTACGATTTCACTATATTGCACGAGGAAATGTATGTGAGCGAAATATATCCATTTTCATTTTATTATTCTATAACGCATTTCAAACCGTAAAAACAGAATTTTGATTTTAAAAATCAGTCACTTCGAATGAATAACCAAGAGCGTAGTCGCGCAATTGACATGTTGCTTGCCGGCTAATCACTCAGACAGTCATGTATATAAATGTATCATATCTATTTAGCAATAATTTTATTTGCAAACGTATGCAGTATCAACCTGTTCACTATAAATCCTAAAAAGGTGGAAATTTATTTTTAAAATACAATTACATTGTATTTCGTTCCTTTACTCCGATGTACGGATTTTATTATGAATCGGTGACTTTTCTCATTATTGGGATTTCACGTTATGCCATTTTGTGAATTCGGATTTTACAGCGATGTTTTTTTATTTGTTAGGTTTTATATGTATTTGTTAATCAATTAAAATTAAATTTCGCAGAAGTATGTATTATGTGTTGAATTAATTATATTCTAAATTTGAACGAAATCTGCGTACAAATAATTCAGTTATACCGAACTATATAAGTGTCGTGTTAGAAGTGGCTCCAAGTGTATATAGAAACTGCCTTTGCTTTAAGGTTTCAACAGATTTTGTTGAAGTTAACACTTATGTAATCGACCAGTTCCTATAAAGTATCATAAAAACTTGAAATGGTTTTACTTTTATATGTTTGTTTTCTGAGTCAGCACCTTTTCTGTAAGAAAAGAATAAACTATGTCATATTACAAATTTATCATCCATTTTTATAAAATGTCAGTGTACATGGAGGACCTCCGAGGTTATCAGATACTTCGACAGTTTCTTATGGATGGACAGTTTGACATGAAAATTGCTGAGAATCTAGGGAAGTCCTGGCCATTGTTCATCGACAAACTCATGTAGGACAGATTGGACAGGATGCAATAAAAGAACTTCACCAACATTTAGAGTAAGATTTTCATCTCTTTCGGATGTTTTGTTCGTCCATATTTAAAGTTCTATTTCTGGTACTGTATTAAATAAGTCTGCAGTGTGCATTTATAATTGTCTGATGCAATTGGGGCCGGGGGAGGGGTATAGATTTAATAGCATATTCCCTCTGTCTGCTCATCACACTTCAATTTTTGCTTGGTAATTCTAATTGTTGTGGATTCACAATTACATGGCCCAAACATTCACCATCACAGGACAAGTTCAAGCTCCGTAACAAATCTGGATTTGTCATTCTAAGGTCAGGTCAAATGTCACAAAGTGCCAATTTAACATCTTTCAATATCTCAAGGATTTATTGGAAATCAGGATATAACAAACTGTTGTTTATCCAAGAATATACAACTATTGATGTCTTCATTTAAATGACAAATAAATCAAGTCATGTTAAAACACTCTAAATGGTCATAAAAATCATGTATTTCTACTGACTTCATAGTCTCTATGTGTTAACCACTTTGATGTATCTGTAGTGAATGAGGACAATATTGTATGTAACAGAACTCTTGTAGAATATTAAATTATTGTTACTTTCTAGAATGTTTGCCAGTTGACTACACAGTGCACAGTCAGTTAAGTTTTTAGCTTGACCATTTGAAGAATAAGGAGGGCTATTCTACTTGTGTTTGGCGTCTTTGGTTAAAGTTTTATAGCAATCTTTGTTTTCTTGTTCTATCTTTGCAATTACAGCTTCAATCTTACATACATGCAAAGTCTTCAAACCTTCAAGGTCATGGTCACCCTGGGTGCTAATTTTATACTATAGTTAAAATTTTATGGCATTAGCTTTGTTTTCTTGTTAATTTTTGGCAACTACAGCTCCAGTCTAAATGAAACTTTGCACAAGATGCAAACTATACAGAGGCTCCTATACATGGGGGTGGGACCCATGAACTTGTCGTTTGTGGCAAGCACTTCGAAGAGTTGAACATGCTGTACTACTACAGCTCTTGTTGAAACATTGGTATGCGTATTTATCATTTTGTACTTGCACTTATAAGCTAGGCAAAAAGATCATAATGTTACTCTGCTGTTCACCTTTCTGTTATTCTATATTGTATAGGTAAAATAGCGATAGATTCTGAAATATCAGTTTTAATGTAGAAAAGAAAAATGTTTTTGTAACATGAAATTTTTTTAACTGTTTCAGGAATTCAACAATGGTCAGTATTACTACAGATTACGTTTTTACGAAACCATTTGATAAACGGGATGAGACTAACAGATGCTCACCAGACGTGTCAAAACATCTAGCTTCTATCTATGATGATGAAAAGGTTCTCTCTGCAGTCAAAGAGATGCGTCAGATCTTTATAGAGAAGAAAGAATGCCTCATTCACGGAGACCTGCATGCAGGGTCAGTCATGGTGAAAGTGACAGACACACGCATGTTTGATATAGAGTTCTGTACTGTTGGAACTGCCGGCTTTGACCTTGGAGTGTTTGTAGCAAATTTTATCTTTACTTACTACAGACATATGAGTATAGAAGAGGACAATGATACTCACAGGACGTTTGCTTACAAGATGATTGATGCCTGTAAATTGTTCGGTAAGGAAACAGTTCTTCTGATATTGTTGAGTTTGCTTGTAGGTAGCTCTTCATCGTTTAAGAAAAAGCAGTTAAGTGGGTGTTAGTTTAAGTGTCAGTTGGTCTGTCTGTCTGTGTGTAAGATCTTGCCTTTCAAGCATTTACAGATTCTGATATACATTGTAATTTTAAACAAGTGTGTATTATGATTAGATGATGTTTAGTGTGCATAAGCAGATTGTGAGCTTAAAGGTGAAGGCCAAAACCCATACATATTCTGTTTGACAGGCCATTATTTTGTTATGAATAGATGGATTTCAAGAAATAATTTCAGGCAAAGGTTTTCTTGTATCGAAATGATTTGTCATGCATAATACCCAGGTTTCTAACTTAAAGATCAAGGTCACATTTAAGGGTCATGGCTCATGTTATGGCAGTACTTCATGCCTTGTTTTAAATATGCCATCCATGAAAGGATGTTGAGATAAATTCACAGGAATAATTCTCATAACGAGTTACTTGTAATTGATGTATTGCACACATGTCCCGTAGTCCAAACGCAAGCACAAACCGCAACAAACAGTATCGTATCAACTCTTCATCTCTGGACTGTAACATTCATTTCAGTAATTTAACACCAACTTTTGTTTGTGACCAGACAATGTATTACATGCAATTTATAAAGCAATAAATGGTCCCTAGCTCAAAGATCAAGGTCCCTCTAATGGGTCTACTCCCAAATACATGTATACGGTATACAAAGGAGAACTACATAATTCATTCATAGAGGGGTGTTGAAATAATACAGCACATATATTTCCTAGAGGTTAATTATATATCAAGAGGAACACCTACTTCCCTTTCTCAAATGCCAAAGCCTTATGCATGTTCAACATGCTGCAGATTACTATAGCATCTGTGTACTGTTACATGTAGCCATTTACGTGCTCTGTGCATTATGCAATACACACCAATAAATACATGAATTGCTCATCAATAATATATGGCAACAAGCCCAACATGTATATACACTGTTACATATCATACATGAAGCAGCATTTTGTATACATGTATTTGTATGAGCTAATCAGCTGATATTAATCATTCCATATCTAATTCTTTCTTGTAATTTGTAACATCTATTAGCTTTGACCACAAATATCAAATTTATGGATGGACATACACATGACCTTTGTGTATACATGTACCCATCTCACAGTCATAGTATAGTGGATGATAGGTAAAGTGAGAACTGTACAAATTCATATTATGGCCTTTTTTACATGTCTGTCGTAACAGGCTGTACTATGGAAACACCTGTGGCAGGTGAGTGGGCATCATCCACAGAGTTGTCCTCTCTCCAACTTCCACAACTCTCATCAAAATTTTGCAAAATTGCTGCGGATATGTATCGGCATAATATCTTGACCAAATATGAAAACTGGACAAATCACCCCAGTCATTGCAGAGTTATTGCCAATCTTCAGTAAACTTGATGTGAATATTTATTGGCCTAATAATTTGTCTCAAGTTTAGTAACCGGCCTGTGAATTGCAGAATTGGAACAATTTTCTGCTGATGGTGTATTTTGTGACACTTTGGCACTCTTGTTTGACATTGAAGGTCATTTTTAAACTTTTGCATCCAAGTTACTATCTTGATGCAAATAATGCAGAGATATGTATTGCGTTGAAACTTTACAAAGGTCTTTGGGATCAATAAGCAAGGTCAAACAATGTAGCATCAAGTCCTACAGCTCATGTATCTGATGAAACTACGCATGCTTCTTTCTTGACTTAAAGAAACCCTGTTATGTGTGCAAATGCAACAATTAAATATTGTACCGTAATCCTTTAAACTAATGCAGACAAAGAAACTTCTTACAAGTGTATGAGGTGATTAAGTATGCTTTGAGGTGATTAAGTATGCTTTGAGGTGATTAAGTATGCTCAAAGGAGAAAGTCGTCATTTCGAATTGCATTTTGACATTTTTGCCTTTTAAATAGAATTGGACACTTAAGGATCATTTCTCTGTTATAGTTTTGTCATTTTGTCCAACTTGAGAAGAATGTGAATATTAACAAGACAGTCCTGTTTCTTGCATTCGGCACTTCTCCCATATGCTATCTGCGTTCAAAGTTTGAAGTAATTCAAGTAATTTAAGAAGTTCACTAATTAAGCACTTCAAAATTTGAACACGGTTTTGTGGACAGCTCCTGTTATTCTCTTTAAATGAATGATTGTCTCTAGACTCTCTACTTTGTGGTGATGTGCCCATAAAACTCGTCTATTTCAGTGAACACATACCTAGAACACATGACAGCAAGTTCGGGTGACAGAGGAGATTATGTCAACAATCTGCTTTCAGAAACAGCAGGATTCGCCGGCTGTGAAGTTATTAGAAGGTACTTTTACTACTATAATTAGATCTTTATAGCAATTATGAGCTTTAAAGCATGATTTTGCCAAAAGGTTTACAAATTGGCTGTGGTTATAATTTTCTCTCTGCCAGCTTAGGTGCCCTACAGTATCAGTTATGATAAAGTTGTACAACATATTTTTGGTATCCTGATCAAGATAAAGTTGGGTCAGAAACACAGGATATTTATCAGATATTGTAACATATACAAACATGTTTCCTTGTCACTTAAATTCTCCTACTACATTGATGTTGGTAGAGTTTAATGTGAACTGTTAATGTAAGCATTGTACTGGAAAGAAACATCATTTTTACGACATTCACAGATGTGTTGCAACCACAATGTTTGCATCAATTTCATAGTAGCAATTAAATACAATGCCTCTTTGTTTTTTTGTTGATTATTTTCTGGGAAACTTTCTCAGAAATTTTTGATTTTCTTTCTTGTAAAAACATTTTTTTTTCAAAAAAGTTTGCACTTGTGTAACAGTGTATCATTTGTGTAGTAATGAACCTCATCAACATTCTACTGAATTCAGATAACTGAACTTGGGCATTTTCTTCAGATACATGTACATAATAAAAAGTGATAACCTTTTATTAGCTTACATAATTATGTAGTCTGCTACTACAGCTCATTAAATAAATGGAAAAATGGCATATTAGACTACCAGCACTGTATGTGGTGTATTTTATTATTGTAAAGATTTTTATTGTCTGTAGGACGATTGGTGCTGCACATTATCCCTACCTGGACGGGCTTCCCCTGGCAGAAGTGGACTGCCTGGGTGCGGGGATCAGACTTCTACAGGCCAAGCATAGGATACACGACATTGACAGACTGCTAGTTATTGCCTTGATGCTTGTCTAGTTACGCTGAATGTTATAAATAATGGTGATAAAGGACTGTGTTCTTTTATCACACTCAGTATATTTTAGCAAAGCAAGGAAAGAACATCATTATGTTTCATCCTCAGTATTTTAGCCTTGGTTTTTGAGATCATGCTTGGACCATTTTTTGTTAAAATTTTGAATTTATCAGTTTAAACAGTGCAAGCCTTTGAAGAAAATAAGTTGTTTGATACCTACATAATTATGATGACCAGCTGTTGTTATTAATGTTTCCTTTCCATTTGTTTCTAATTATAATTCAATTCCTGTGTCTCACAGGAAATAGCTTTCTCTGGACATACAGTATTCTATTTTGATTTTAAGATAAGGAAATATAAATGGCTGTTTCTGCAAAATGTTCAAGCCAAAATCTGTTGTATTCCTATTTTACAAGTGTGCAATTTTAGTATACATTTTTAACCAGGTTTTCCGAAGGAAAAATCCTGGTTATTAGATTGGGTATGTCGGCGGGCGGGCGTAAACAATTTCTTCTGTGCACAACTCCTCCTACATTTCTCAACGAATTTCAACCAAACTTTCACAGAAGTATTGTCATGAAGTGCTCTGGCGCATATTGTCCGGGTTTTGTGATTTGGTCATTTTTGACAGAATTATGGCCCTTTTTTTTTTTCACATATGTAATTCTTCTGTGCGCAACTCCTTCTACACTTCTCAAGGGATTTCAACCAAACTTTCACAGAATTATTGTCACCAAGTGCCCTGGCGCATATTGTCGGAGTTTTGTGATTTGATAATTTTTGACAGAATTATGAGCCTTTGTTTTTTCCCACATAATGTAATATATATAGAGAAATACTCTTCTGTGTGCAACTCCTACATTTCTCAAGGGATTTCAACCAAACTTTCACAGAACTATAATTGTGAACTAAAGAATTTTGAATATATAATGTTCTGCCACTGGTCGTCCGTCTGTCCGTTAGCAATTTTGTGTCTCCTTATTTAAGTATATATAAAAGGGAGAATACTCTGTTATTACTGTCTATTTTTAGAATAGATTACCAGTCCTGTATACTTTGGAGTATTCTGTTACAGTAAGATGACAAAATTTCTCACGAGACCAGCGGTTCAAACCCCACACAGAGCAAGTTTTTTTTTTTTTTTTTTTTTAAATTTTTGCCTGAATTATGGCCCTTTGCTTTTTTCCACATATGTTACATATAGAAGAATACTGTCACGTGCCCACTTCCTCCTACATTTCTCAAGATATTTAAACCAAACTCTTACACAACTGTTGTCATCAAGTGCCCACGTGCATATTGTCTGGGTTTTGTGTTTGGATCAATTTTGCCTGAATTATGGCCCTTTGCTTTTTTTACACATGTAATATATAGAAGATGACCTTTGTTTCTTTTTCACATTATGTATATCTACTTACTTTAAAAACACATTTGCGCTCGGCCAGCAGACTGGAAAATGAAAACCTGGTTTTGTGACAATTTCCTGTCACTTGTTATTTACTAGTATACTTTATGTTAAGATTTTTGTAACATACACCACTCAGGGCTTATCTTATGCTGTTCAAAACCTGTCAACTAAAAAAACCCTTACATCTTAGTCCGGCCACACTTAAGGATCATTTCTCTGTCATACTAAGTTTTGTCTTTTTGTCCAACTTGAGACAGTCCTGTTTCTTGCGTTAAGCATTTCTTCCATATGCTATCTGCATTTTAAAGTTTGAAGTAAATCTGTTTGAAGGGTATTGCGTATGGCCATTACTGTTCAGTTTAATGTGTCATATTTGATGTGGGCATAGACAGATGACACAAAAAGTAATCCCTTTAATGTGGCCTTGCTGTTTGGCAGACAGGTAACATGAAGATTGTACACAGCTAAAAATTGTAGGATCACGAGTGCCCACCGATTGCCGTCTGCTCAATTAACTTGTGGGTTTCTCACAAAAACAATTTGCTTACAGCTGTTGTGATCAGTCTTCCTTGGCCATTCATCCTTGTAGACATGACACACATTTATCATTCCTTAAACCTAGTATGTTTTATCATGACATTTTATTAACTATTAACTTCTTTGCTCAAGACATATCAGCGTATCAGCTATTTTGTTAAAACTTTCTTGTGATAAATCTCAGGATCAACCCTCTCAGAGGATATCTACTAGCTAGGCTTTGCAGGCACAATGATGTGTTCATTTATGTGAAAAAACCACCACCAGCCCTGTCAGTTTATAAGAGCCAAGATACTGCTGCCATTTTTAAACAATTGCCTCCCATATATCACCTCGGTGTTTAGAAATAAAAATGTTTTCATACTATTCTACAGTAACATTCAGGCTTCAAAGGTTTGTCAAATTAAAACACTTACCCTATATGCCCTAGGAACAATGCAGAGCTGACTGGCTTTGCTCTACACTGCCTCCAAGGGCAAAATTATCTGCCACAAAATAAAGGTTCTGATTAAACAGTTCTCGTACTGTCATGTATTCCTTAAAGCTATCTACTGGTGTGTTGGCTCACCAGCTGGAACACCAATAACTATATATAGACTTGGCTGGTCTAAGTCACAGCAATGAGTATCATGACTTCCGGACAAAGGGGAGCGATGGTGTAGAGGTTAAGGTGTCTGCAGCTTACCCCGGAGGTTGCAGGTTTGAGCCCCACTGGGGTCACGACCGTACCTCCTCATATGACACCAGTACTGGTTTTTCCAGGAAGCGGACTCGAGAGTGACTCGATAAGCTTAAAGCTTTCTTCACAATCGAGCTTAAAAAAATCAGTATAGACTATAAACTAAATGCTAACAGGACATACAACCAAACATAGCTGGTTCACACAAAGTTTATAGACACAAAACTCTGGATATGAAGTTAACTTGCTAGCGTCTGCCTAAAAATAAAACTTATATACAATGTTGTAATTAATACAGGAATGACAAATTATACATTTATTTCGAGAGTTTATTCTGCAGAAAGAATGTGATATTGCATTAATTGTTAAAAACGTATTAATAAAGTATTAAATTTCTACAACTGTTTATTATGCATATATAAAGAACCTTTTCATGTGCAGAATAAAGTACATTGTAAAGTGTTCTGTCCTGAACAGTGACCCATAAATTGTTCATTGATGGTGGTCATTGAAAATACACACTAAAATGAAAACAGTGCAGATTATGATCATGACTGTTCATGGCAAAGACAGTATCATCTGTTGCCTTCATGGTAAGAGTTAATACCAACTTTCGCCCACTACCGAGCAAGCTGTACACTTGTTCATCAACTGGTAGTGCTACATTTATCACAAGAGTTTCTTGCACTAATTTCAAGTTGCTACACAATTTTCAAGGCAGAAGAATCCACCTACTGTACAAAAATACAAATCTATAGTGCCAGTGTTAAATACTTGTGTACATGTATATAGTTTAACAACAGATAAGTGTAGTAGGTTGTTTATAAAAAGTTTATGTACTAAATCTGCCTTCATTATTAACAATAAACATACTAGTGGTATTTAACAATAGTACATGGTGATAATACAAGACACAACACAGCTTGTACAGGCTTCAAAGTACTAAATTTCTAAACAAAGGAACAATCCCAAGATTCAATGAGACAAAAGTCACTCTGTATATTTTTGATGTCTCTTATGTCGATTCTTTCAAAATTACAACAGATCCCTTCATCAATGTATGTTAGGATATCAGAAACAGGCAAACGTTGGACAACTCAAATCTATCGGGGAAAGTGATAATCGTGGCCTGTCTCTGTATCAGGTGCAATGTTTATCCATACTGTTCAAGATTTATTAAAGGAAAACACATCTTGGCTTTCATAAATTTTTTAAGACAAGATTTTCCTGAAATCCAAATATTTTTGACTAGTGTAACACTTAAAACAGAAAGTTAAATCAGCCATAAATTATGTGCTAACCTGAGCTGGTTGCCAAAAACGGGTCGTACCGCATATATACCTCGCCCGAGGGTGGTGGACCTTATTAAGCACGTATACATACAAAAGCTGGTTGCCAATGCCTACTTTAGACCAGTTTTTGCACAATAAACAAAGCAAAGTGTGGATAGATAATAAGAAAGGATATTAAATCACCCCTTTGTGCTCAGTGACAGGATAAAATGAGTTAAAAAGGGAAATGGTGATACAAATAGATATCGAAGTTTTGTCCTAAAATACTACATAGGTAGAGAAGTGTTGTATGTTAGGAATGCTATGAAAGTTAAGCCAAATATTTCAAATGATCCAAATAAAGAGTCATGCAACTACATATGTGTATTCTGTAAAAGAGAATACACTTTTCTAAATACAATGGATCAAAATATAAGCTACAGAGATGCACAAGAAATGACAGTTAACTTTCATCATTTAAAGTCTTAATTATGCATCATTTGTACCATATGCTTTCAAATTTGATCATTTTAACTTTAAGAAATTCTGTTAGAAATTATGCCAAATTTACAGCATGTCTGATTTTTATTTGTGTCTAACACAGAATGTTTGAAGCTGTTATACATGTACATTTACAGTTAAGTACAATTTTACTACAAAGTTTGAACTATGTTGATGGGTGATACCTATACTGTAGCATCGGTTCTGAGGGAAATAGAATCTCAAGTGGAAATTTATAAACAAAATGAAAGTATCAAGGCTGGACTTGTATTGCACTACCTGTTGCAAAAAAAAAAAAAAAGACTGGAATGTTTATAATGGATATAAGGTGAAATAAAGTATAGAGAAATAGAGTATTACAGTTAGGCCAACTGACATGTAAGCATCTACTACAACATCATCCTAACTACATGTTATGACATCATAATCATTCTAAGACACAAACACAGTTTTCTTGAAGAATGTCTTCACACCAGAACTGCACTTTCAATTATGACCTTTCTGAAAAACCACTGTCCCACTTGTAAAACATAGGACTTGGAGAGCCAAAAGAAAGCAGCCGACACTTATTTCATACATATGAAATAAAGTAATATACAAAATGTATCACTTAAACAAGCAGGTGCAAAACACCTGCTACAGTCTCAATACAAGCAATAATAAACAGACATAAACAAATCATTTCTTCTCTATCACTATTAGCACAATATCTCGCATTCTAAATGACTAGTATATACATGATGGCAATGTACACAACACAGATAACGTTTGAACACAAAGCAGATTTGCACCAAAAACAATTACAAAATTAGGGCAACATTTGTCTCCCTTGCTGTGAATCTTTAGTCCTCTTCACAACATAATAAACCTCCCTGTGGTCTCAAGCAATTTCCTGTCATGTGACCTGGCCAACATTGACGCTGAACTTATTTTATTGTCACTCTATCTACAAAGTTTTAGAACTGAGGATGAAACTAGTCATAAATATTTTTATTTCAAAATCTAGGACTTTTCAACTCTAAGTCAATGGGGATCATCTAAAGGTCATTTTCAAGAAAAACATTTAGTTTGAATGACACCTGCTGAAGGAATTTTTTGTCATCTCAGTTGAAACCATTTTCAACGTTTTCTAGTAATGTCAAAAGTTTATTCTAAATCATACAATGAGACATGAAAGTATGACATAAAACACTTATTCATGCTTTTCCAAAGCTTTATATTGTAATGAAGTCGATTTCACTGTGATTTTATCAGGATATTAGTTCGCTGTTTCACAAGAATTTAACTGGATGCAAGTCTTCCATGAAGCGAAGCCTTTACGGGACTGGATTTGGTGACACAGTAAAAGTACTGTAAAACATGAACATTGTCACACATCATTTGAAGCTTTCTTTCATTTGTTTTACCATGAAATAAACTAGACAATTGCTAATGTGAACACCAAAGTAGTTATTAGTCACTCATGACAAAAAATTTAACTTAAACACTTATCCTCCACATATATACTCTGTATTTAAGGAAGCCAGCACTTCATGGAAAACTTAACAGTAGTATGATACATTTATAGCCTGTATGGAAAGTGATTTTATTGCAAATGATTTTTTGAAATATGCATGTTTACCTACATGTCAATGGGCAATAACTTAGGCCAGACAGAATGCTTTCTTATTCACATATATCTTGGTAATCGTGAAATTGCTATTTTTTTTTCAAAGCATGAATGTTGCATTTTGTAAAGATCTAGCCTTGCAACATTTGTAAGTGAAGAAATTCACATTTTTGCAATACACTGTTCACTTGCTCCACAACCCTATATGTACAGGGATACTAGGAAAGAAGTTGTATTCTGACATGTTAACAGACCTCAGACAAAAACATAAATACCCTGTATTGCATTTTTACAAGCCACATACATGCCACTCCTGTACATGCACCCATCTGTATTCATACTGTCTTGCTATATCTTTTGAGGTATAAAGGTAGTGCAGATTTAAGAACTTTCATGCAAATGTTTTACACTGAAGTACATTATTTTAAACTTGTTGGTTATTAATCACATTCATCTGAAGACAAATCCATACTGTCTGTCAACAGTTGCTGTCGTCGGCATATTTATCTAACCTTTCAAAAATAGATCTGAAATGTTGATTCAAATGTTTGAAACTCTTACAAATCTACAGGTCTTTCTCCACGTGCAGTGAGTCTGGAGACTCGTTTTTCAAACAATACATGTGAACATTAGTTTCCATAGAAGCATAAATCTTGATTAACAAATAGTGATCAGCATTTAATTCATCTGTTTTGTTAAAATTATTATACAAGTCGGTTTGGAAGACATACAGTAACACAGTGTCAACTGTAATAACACAAGTAATGGTATAAGCAGCGATAGATTTTTGTATGTCGCGGAATGTTTTTATGATTTGACATTTAGTGATACAGTGGCACGTGAAAATAATGGAAAATTCTTATAATGGCCTTAGACCAAAGCATTTGTGTGGATGTAAGATGAGTGGCTTGTCAAACAAACTTTACAAAACAAAGTATGATCATAAAACATAATGTAGAAAAATACATCAAAGTCGGTTACATGGGCTTATTATACATATTTTAGTTAAACTAAAGCTGAAACTTAGTTTCACAGCAAACAAAATCAGAACAAAATACACGATACAAAACAAAAAACCTACTGCCAGCACTATGTGTTTTACAAACAACAAGAAACAAAACTAAACATACAGTTTAAAATTAATGAGTAACAATAAAAAAATGGATAACAAGAAAAAATAAAAGAGATTAAGTATAGATCCCTGATCCATCTGTGACTAATACTTCATCTTTATGGAAAGAACTTCTGTAAATAAATACAACATCTGCATGATTTACCTGTCTGTTTGCAAAAGTTTTTAATTGAACACCTAAAGGACTTGCAAGATGTATTTTACTTATAGAAAAAAAAATTCTATTGGAAGTGTTGTCAGAGCTTGTTCACAAAATAAACTAAACTAAAGTACTAATATTCCAGCATATATCCAAAGAACACAACCTTCTCTTTTATACTAAAAATGATATTTTTTCTTAACTTACTGACAATCATAGTGATCAATTTGTATCAGCTGAGTTGAAAATTTTAACAGGACAGGGCAAACTACAATGTATTGTGCACAACCTTTGTATATCTTTAAACACTATTTGTATGACTTTATAAAAAAATCTATGTCTTACTGTACAGCAAAGTTATAGATTAAAACTTCAAGTGGTTAATGATATATGTGCATGACAGTGCCAGTTGCACACAAGACTTTAACTTGGAATTTCTATGTACAAATCAAGAAACATTTTACAGAGTTAACTTCTTTTGCTTACATAATAGGTGTCATGATGGTATATAAGTATAATAGCTTTCAAATTAATATCTTGAGTAGACAAAAATTAAAATTTTAACTGAGTATCTAAGTCAAAAAGGGCCAGTATTCAAATAAATCCTTGACAGGGATTACCTTCTTCTGTCAACCGGGTATGTTTGGGGATCATGATAGTAAACAAAAATTCCAACTTTCAAAGTTATATCTCAAACAGTTCAGTCAAAAGTGGACAGGTACGAAAAACTTAACTGAGATTCTAAGTCGATAAAAGGGCCTTAATTAAAAATCCCTGACAGAGTTACCTTCTCTTGCCTACAGATGGGGGTAATGATGCAAACAAGTATTCCAACTTTCAAAGCAATGTCTCAAAGGGTTAAGTCAATAAGTGG
The DNA here is from genome assembly GCA_022818135.1 of Saxidomus purpurata. Taxonomy (NCBI): domain Eukaryota; kingdom Metazoa; phylum Mollusca; class Bivalvia; order Venerida; family Veneridae; genus Saxidomus; species Saxidomus purpurata. Next base: position 8,052 of record JAFMSR010000841.1, on the reverse strand, counting down.
ATTTTACCCCAATTCAATGTATTTTCTTAGTAAAAAAATGGGGCATAATTCTGACAAAAACCTTGACAGAGTTATGTCTTTGTCTGTTGAAGGAGGTTATGATGTTAAACAAGTATGGTAAGTTTCAAAGCCATACCTCTAATAGTTTTGAAATAAAGAGGGGTGGTACAAAAAACTTAACCAAGGTGTAACACCCACATGGACGTGAATGCCGAGGCAAGTAGGATAGCTCCCCTTCTCTTCAAAAGTCGAGCTAAAAGCACTACAATGTATAATGAAAATATTTTATCACTAGAATTATGCAGGAAAGCATTACATAGCACAAAACGTATAAAACGGGTTAAATCATAATGTTGGCTCGGTTCCATCTAGAGTAAATCAGAATAAACATTTATTTTATGCTAACTAATTAATCAGTGAAATATTTCCATATTTTTATCAGTCAGAGTGTGATGGTATAGATCTCTTATCAGTCACAATGTGGTGCTATATGTCTGCCAGAACTACTTTTACAGTGGTATATGTAATAATGTAGATATAAAAAGTATTTTTAGTTTCTATTTGTAGCATAAAATAAAAAGAAAATTTGTTTTGAATGGGTAAGGTATATATCTAAACTTAAACTGATACAATTTCACAAGTGCTTGTGCTTGTGAAAATATTGGAATTGTATCACTTTGAGTTGAGAATATCAAAACAAAATCAGTATCCTCTATATGGTTATGTAACTTCCAAACAAACTTAGAACAATTGATGTATAAAATGTAGCAAAAATGCTTGTCAGTGCCAAAATACATATGAAATTCACTCTCTGAGTAATATGAAATTTACTTTTAAAGTTATATGAAATTTACTTTCAAAATTATATGAAATTTACTTTTAAAGTTATATGAAATCCACTCTCAGAGTTGTATGAAATTCTTTTTCTTAAATTTGACTGTGACCTCAGTAACTAACAACACTGGATTATCATGTGTAGTTTCCTCCAAACCCACCAATGGCTGAAGCAGCTGTAGAACAGCTAGATGATAGGACACTTTCTTTGCATTTACCTGGAAAACTGATGATTTTAAATTGACCAAATTTGACTGTCACATGTTTTTCACATAAATTGGTTTGGCACTATTTCTATAAATATTTCTATGTAAGTTTGGTTAAAATCATTTCACAAATGTAATGCTATAAGAAGGCTAAATAAACAGAAGATTGACAGCATCTACTGTTACAATATACATTTAACCTTGGACAAGGAATGAAAATGTCTCTCCTAGATAAAATCTGTTTGCTGGAATAATTTTGAAAAACTTTCCAATGACTAGTTCTAACCACATTCAAATCTGCATACAAACATTAACATCACAATATGAGCTTCAATTTTTTCCACATAGCTCTTTTTGTCACTTCACTGAAAATAACATGTGCTCTTGAAAAAACAAGCATGTTTCTCTTTCAGTAAACATGCTTTTGAAATACCCTGTTCTGGTACATTTGATAATTCTAATTTTCTGTAGCGTGGGGTGATTGTTAGGAACTGAAATGTTGCTAGAAATATACATACACATGCCGACACCATCAATTATGTTACAAAATACTGACAGCTGTTGCCCTGGAAACCATAACTCTAATAAAAATAGAATTCAACAACCTAACATGCTAAATGAAAATATGAAAATCTTAATTTTGCTTATCTATGTATCTTTATCACAATCAGGAATGAAAACTGTCAAAAATGTGCAAAAGGAAAACAGAGAATTTTGCTTCCTATTTCTCACAACCTTCACTAACACATTATTTATTTTTCATTTAATACTAAAACTCTTGGAAATTTTGTTAAGCCATTTATCTGACACAAACAATGATAAAGTTTATGTGCATTGATATTTAAACATTTTTCTCTCTTTGCTGCCAAGTCTTGCCCGTGGACGCACAGCACGTGGTGGTGGTGGTCTGGGGCGGGGCTGTTTTTGGGGTTCCACCCTCAGGATGTTTTGCAGCAGGTTTTGGTCTTGCTTTAGGGATGGGTTTGTTCCCAGAATTCATTGTTTCTTTTTGATCCATGTTTGCTCTATTTACTTGTTTATTTTCAATTTTCCCATTTGGCTTTTCTTCTCTGTCCATTCTTGGTTTTCCCTCAAAACTCACTTTTGACTTCTTAGAATCTGGCCTCGATTCCTTTGGAACAGTTATTGTATTCTCCCATTTTCAATATTGTCCATGTCTGGGGTATATTTACACCTATACTGCCCAGAATGTTGGATGCAGGGGCCAGGTAATCCCTCCGAGCCCCATAGATTCCAGCAAATTCCTTGACAGTATTTAATCAATATCTACCGGTTGAAAATCATCATCTTTCTTCATTTATATCTTTACTTGGAGTCTGAACCTTAGGTTCCTAGGAAATAAACTCAGAATGGTAAGTTCATTGTTGCTACCTCTTCTATAATTAACATACTCTACACAATTTTAATAATTTCCCCATCTATCAATAGAGGGAAAAACCACTATGTGATCTGTAAAGAGGTTGCACTGATCACAAAGGCCGCATATCATACTGCCATTGACAGTGCAATTCCAGTTTGTAATTACCCACCTTATGGTTGATTTCTGATTACCTATAAGATTCGTCTTGATTAGGAAACGACAGAAAGTGTGTTCAACATCTGCTGCTGACAGGAACAGTCTGAATTTATCCCTGCACCTAATGGTGTCTCATGCAAAATGACAGAATTTTTGCATCAAATTCAAACAGCAAGTCATCTGCTTATGTCATAAACTTAAAATATGATAAATAATGAAAACTAATGGTTTATCTTTCAGTTTTCTTTGGTGATCTTTTCTGTTTTCAAAACTTTTGCCCCATCTGTTTCCTGCAAGTTCCTGTCCATAATGTCCATTATTATCGAGTGAAGGGGACGTTTTTATTTTGGGAAGTTCTTTGAGTTGAGGTTTCACCGCCTCCTCTCCTCCCACCCATACTCATCCACATCTGAGCTAGAATCAGTTCCACTGTCCCCAAACTCTGTAGCAATATAATAGATTTCCACCATAAAGTTCTACTTTAATTGTTATAGTGGCAGAGTTTGAGCTTTGCTTTCTGTTTTTCAATTAATGCATAAATTAACATGCAAAGTTACATTAAATGATCAGCTTCACGATTATGGTCTTTTATCCGTTGTATTATTATTATTATTATTATTAATATGGCGCAGTTGTCCTTCTACGGATAAAGGGCCTTTGCTAATTAAAAAAACAACTTAAAACAATATCTGTAATGGTTTTGAAAAAACGTGGAATTGAAAGAAATCTTCCTCAAGGTGTGGAAGCCAATGTCAAACATAAGAACAACAGTTTCTTTTCTTTTAAAAGTCAAGTTAATAATCGGATTATTTTAGCCAATATTGGGATCTGCAACAAATTCAATCATCTGTATTACCAACACAAGTTGAGACATTCTGGTGAATAGCTGAAAAGTATCAAGCTAACTAGTGCTGAACAATACATGGTATCTTCAGATTAACTTGTAACCGATCCATTTAAATATCAATATATGCAATATCAAATATTACCATATACCACTGCTACAGAAGTGCTTTTTAAATGAAATTTGACAGTTATTTAAGAGTTAATAGCAACCAATAAAGAATTACTACTGATTACCAAACATTTCTTGCATAGCAGAAATAAATCCACTCCATCAAAATTGTATGTCTGCACTTCTTCCTCATCATCCCCAGCACTGAAGTCGTTGACGCATTGTTATGTCTTGCTTTTATATTCAATACCATGCATAATCAGGCTATTCAAGACTGGAAACACTTGGAAAGTGGAACTAAATGCTACAAGTCAAAGAACAAGATCTTGTCATCCAAGAAAACAATTTCTTCCATTTATAGTGATTTTGTTTATCGTTTCCTTAGCAATCCTTTACAAACTGAGGAAATAGTTCAAACCATAAACATTTCCCAACAGACTTCCCACAAGAAGACTCTATAATCCTCCCTTCAAATTTTGTGGTCTCGATGTGCAAAATTAGATTACTTTTATATTGCAGTACCTGTATAATTTATGTAATATACAGATTACTAAAAACTTACTTACAAATTCATGCCCCAAAGCAGTATTATAAAAGTAATTTACCTGGGAAATTCTGCACCATCCACACTAGAGACATTGCCAACAAATGCCTTGCTGCTGTTCGACACTTGCTGAGATCAAACACCGTATCATCCTGGTTAACATAGTTACCACTCTCTCGTCATCATCTCATCCAGAGATTCTGTGTAAGGTTCATCCAAGAATCATCTATAATTGAAATAAAACAAGAGGTCAATCAGTCCAAGGTCACTCATCCTGAGGTTAAAGATATACCCAAACCATACATGCTGAAGGACAGATAAGTACCATAACCATTGTTAATGTTACATTACTTAGGTTATAACTTAATAAAGACTCTCTCCCATTTGTGACTATGCTACATCCTCACAACTAAAAATAAATATACGGTTGTAAATTTGTCCGATTTATTTTCGAATTCCAAATTAAACCACGTCTGCTGTATCCTCTACCTAGTTCAATGTAACATTTTCCAAAAACGAAGTTTTTCCCAAAGCAGAACATCCCTGTTTTTGACATTTTCACGTATTTTTGCACATTTATAAGGGGAAGAGGTCTTCTCTTCTATCATGACTTTACTGTGGAGAATGCGGCACTACCATCTGGTGACTCCAGGTTCTGTTCTACCCCACGCTTCCCTCTCTATCAACTCTAAAGCTCCTGTCAATTGTGGACTCAGCACCTACATCTTCTTCCCCAATAATAGAGAACCCGACATAATAATAGAGAACTTATATAATAACAGAGAACTCCAAAGTGGACATAACAATAGAGAACCTGGACAGTTGTAACCCTTGTTACGGTCATGCTACAGAGCACTCTTAAAGTAGGATAAGTGTCAATGCCATTTAATAAAAGTTATTATATAAAAATATATATCATGCATAATCACAGCCAAAGACTCACAGGTGTTGTAACTTTTATTCAACAGGCCTTGAATCAGAGATCAATTTGTCGGTTTCCTTATGAGTGACACAAACCATGACTCTAGTTATGTTTTAGGTATGCCTATATAAAAATATCACCTGATTCTGTTTGTCTGAATTTTTCTTTGTAGAACTTTTCTAGCATTATCCAAGAGTTGTTCATATATGATAATTCCTTCAAGTTCCCCTGCATTGGCAGACAACATGTATCAATTCTTTCATTAATTGTAGTAGCTAAGCTAAGAGACATCTAAATTATATAGCAAGGTACTTGTTTAAACATTAGAATAATCATGAGTTCTAAGATTCTACTTTGTTTTTATAAACAAAAGGCCAGATAATTCTAATGCTTCACCGTATATCAATCTCACAATAATACAAGGGGTCATGTTTTTAACATAATCTTCGTGTTAGTATCCATTGTTGCATGCTTAGTAACATTCAAAATATGTATAGCTCTTATTTTTTAATATGGGTTTTTTAAGCTTTCCTATATGGGCCTATGAACAGGGTGACTTCTGCCTTCCTCCTTGGTCACAAGTGATTTGAACAATCTTGAAAGGTCCATACAATGTCAGTAATATTTATGTTTAGACCTAGGGTTTCAGAGAAGAAGACTTTAAAATGTTTCCTATGTAAAATCACACCCTGTTGAGTTTTGCTCTATGACTAGGGTCATGATTTAAAATAACTTCGCAGAGATCCACTAGGCAATGCTACATGCCAGCCATCTCAGCTCTCAGGCCTTGTGGTTTCCAGACAAATTTTGTAAAGTTTTTCACGAGAGAGTTTCAGTAAAACCAAGTGATCCCCTAGAGGTCACTCTGACCCAGGGGTCATATCTGAAGAATCTTCGCAGAGGTCCACTTGACAAATGCTAAGTACAAAATATCGGCTATTGGCCTTGTGGTTTCTGGATATGAAGATTTTTAAGTTTTTCCTATTTTTGTGCATAGCACAAGAGTTCTACATGGATTGGAATTCTTTGAACAGCTTTAGTAGAGCTTCATGCAGAGCATCCCCAAAGTTTCATCAACATTGGCCCAGTGGTTTCGGACATGTTTTGAATCAAAATATATGACAGATGACAGATGACGAGACGACAGACGGAGTCATGCCATTAAAAAACAACCTGGCAAAGGCAAGGTTAGCTAAAACCTAATGATTTCATAAAAATCTTTATTTCCATAATTTCTATTTACACTTACACCTTACAATATATGTGTCTTCATCCACTTGTTGAATAACTTTTAAACTTTCATATACGTGTACATGTATAGACACAGTCATTTGTTGTACTATTCAAGTAGTTGTATGAAATGTCTACTTTGTTTTATAAAACGAAGTTGTTCATACCTGGAAATAGTTTTTATCTTTAAGAGATTGTATGTACTGCTGCCATCTGACACCACTGGTTGGCATAATAAATTTGTTTAGGCTGCCTTAGCTGCCATCTGATTCTGATGTGGCACAATACACAAACCCATGAGCCCGTGTGGGGAAAACATGCAGAGTGTCACAAAAAGCTATGTTCCAGGACAACATTTTGAAGTTGTCTTTACTTTGTATTTAAAAACTATCATAAGCATGATAATTATCAGATACCCGGTGAAAATCTTCCTCATTAAAACTGGCCACCTTAGCTATTCAAAGTCACCTATTAAGATTAAACTAGAATGATGTCATGGACTTCATAAGAAGTGTTCTGATGTCATAAGCAATTTCCTTGCTCTTTTACTGACATTCATGGCATTTTGGGTACAAGTTAATTTCTAAACTTTACAAGGTGCATTTTGGGTACAAGTTAATTTCTAAATCCTTTACAAAGATTCACCGCAAGCACTGTTTAAGCGTTATACTTATAGCTACTGATCATCATATTGAAATAACAGGCTATATATTCAGTATTTTTCAGCATTATTCAACGAAAGTTTCAACTATCTATGATAGAAATTAGTGCATGTACTACAGTTCTTGACAAATTACACTCACAAAAGAAAATCATGACTTTCCATGCATTTGAAATAAAGAAAACTCCAGATTTTAATAAATTGAGAGCTAATACTAAATGATTAATACCTCTAAAGACTGCTTTATAAACTGAGAAAGTTCTAGTAACAGAATACCTTGCAAACAAACTAAAAGAGATATTGTTCTGGCACATAACTCTGTAATTTGTCAAGATAGAGTTATGGTTCTTGTACACTGCACTTCCTCTCATTGTGCTTGACCATTGTATGAAGTTGTATTGAATTTCCAACCAATAGTTTTCAATAATGCTCCTGGACAAGTAAAAGTAACAAAGGGCAATAACTCTGAAATGAGTCAAGATAGAGTTATGGGTCCTGTGCACTGCACTTCCTCTCATTGTGCTTCACCATTGTATGAAGTTGTATTGAATTCCAACCAGTAGTTTTCAATATGGTCCGGACAAGGAAAAGTAACAAAGGGCAATAACTCTGTAATTAGTCAAGATGGAGTTATGGTTCTTGTGCACTGCACTTCCTCTCATTGTGCTTGACCATTGTATGAGTTGTATTGAATTCCAACCAGTAGTTTTAAAGTTATGCTCCCGGACAAGGAAAAGTAATAAAGGGCAATAACTCTGTAATTAGTCAAGATGGAGTTATGGTTCCTGTGCACTGCACTTCCTCTCAATGTACTTGACCATTGTATGAAGTTGTATTGAATTCCAACCAGTAGTTTTCAAGTTATGCTCGGGACAAGGAAAAATAACAAAGGGCAATAACTCTGTAATTAGTCAAGATGGAGTTATGGTTCTGCGCACTGCACTTCCTCTCAATGTGCTTGACCATTGTATGAAGTTGTATTGAATTCCAACCAGTAGTTTCAAGTTTGCTTCGGACAAGGAAAAGCAACAAAGGGCAATAACCTGTAATTAGTCAAGATGGAGTTATGGTTCTTGTGCACTGCACTTCCTCTCAATGTGCTTGACCATTGTATGAATGTATTGAATTCCAACCAGTAGTTTTAAGTTATGCCCGGACAAGGA
>JAFMSR010000840.1:0-39823 GCA_022818135.1 Saxidomus purpurata | reverse complement strand
ATGTAGTTATATCAGGGAAAGTGGCATTTAATTATTTCAATCATTTCCATAGGATAATCATGACGAACGTGTCAAAATGTATCGTTATCCACACATTTTATTCATATTTTAACCCGTAACCTTGAATCTTTATGACTGATATTTTCACCAATAAGAGCAAACTCATTTGCCAGAAGATAGCTACATGATTTATAATTTAAATTCTTTGTAAAATGGAAAAGTACATGTATGTGTATATTTTGGATTTGTTAGTACTTACCACAAACATTCATCATGTACATACATCACACGTTTTAGGTATTGTTCAGTTGTTTAGGTAGCCGAATACCCGGGGTGGAAAATGCTTCTTGTCAAATGTCTAAGTTTGGGCCTTTTGGTTTTGTAGAAGACATTTGCTTGATATTTCCCTGTATAACTCTATGTTGAACTGAGTGGCCCCAGGGCAATTTTGACCCAGGATTCATGATCGGAATATAATTAGTAGAGATCCACTACATAATGCAACATCTAAGCTCTGGGCCTTGTGGTTTTAGACAAGAAAAAGTTTGAGGTTTTCCGTATTTTTGCATATGTAAAATATGTGTACCCAAGGTTATAAGTTTCCTAATATTTATAAATGAAGCGCATATTTACCTTTGGTCCACACTTGGGTCTTCAGCTCCAACAGGTAAATCAGTGGCTTATTTTCATCTTCTTTTGCAGTCTATGTCTGCATAAAGAATTAAAATTTGTACAATTTTACTCTATTAGTAATTTCTAAAGACTGTTATAAGTGAAATGCTAGTAGAGAATATATCTCACTTTTCCCCAAGAGAGCAAATAAGTCCTTAATCCTAATATCACCAATAGTATATTCAATCCACATTGTAACTTTTAGTGTAACCATCATTATCAATTACAGGGATTTCACCCCTGGTCAATCATACATAATTCATGTTGCTGTCTGAAATCCATAGGGGTTATATTAATTTCACACATTGTAGAAAAGATAAACTGAACATAATACATGCACAACTTCTCATTAATAGCAAATTAACCCTTATCCTTCTGGCCGCAAGTGAGCCTACTTCTGCAGAGAGTGCAAATCATGATCAGGCCTATTGTACTGCTGTGTACTGTACTGTTGTTGTATACTGTAGTACAATGTACCGTAAAGTCACAATACTGTACAGTACAGTATAATAGAACTAGATGGTATATTGTTTTTAATACAAGAGGGTCATTGGCCCTATGTCGCTCACATGAGTCAACAGAGAACATCTGTAACCTATGATTGGAACAGCTAATTATACACAGACTGTCGAGTGTTACAACCCCACACCTGTGCTATAATTAAGTATTATGGAAAACCTCGCATTTTAATTGGTTGATGGTGCACAATGAGCAACGCCTTCATTTTTGATCAGCTGTCAATGTGTGTATTGTATATATCGGTGATTTTTGACATGTGTATCCCCAAAATTTAACGCCTCCCATGGAATTGTTGTCAGAATTTTTACGTGTCCTTTTGCAATACATATGCACACAAGCGGAGTTTAGCGTTTCCTAGAACAGTGAATATACACATCATGGCAGCGCACATACATGTATTGTAAGACATAACATAATCAATGACAAATAAACAAATGGTGAAACATTTTTCAAATAATTCTTGTTTTGACTGCTACTTGATCAATACAGGAATTTCAGTCGAACCATATATACAGGTTGTAAAGTTCTATAACTTTATTCCGATGAATGTAGTAAAAAGCTGCAATACAAGAAAATGTAGTATTTAGTTCTAAGCTAAACAATATCCAGTTGAGATGTTTACCTTAACAACATACAGTTTGAGGTTTAACATTATGACAATGAATATGAACATTTATAAATTAACACACAAGCACAGTGCATGTTTTACCATGAAACAAATACGGTTGAGTTACGGTACAAGTACGGCTTTTATCATAGTTTAAATCAAGTACACTTTCACTGGCATAGTTTATACCTTTTTGATAGAAACACAAGCAGTACAGCATACAAAAGCAATAAAGGATAAATCTTACACCATGGGGCCACAATGAAACACTAAAATTGATCTGTTTTGAGAATGTGGTTCGTGACTGACAAATGGCCTCAGACCACAGTTATTTGCCCTTGGTTGACCACAATACGGAAGCAGTTATAGGAAAAATAGTGCTTGTGTTTGATGCTGGATATTTAAAATTTTTTGAATGAAAGATATAGGCTAAAGGGCATTTATTGGCAGAGAAGACCTAAAATAACATGAAAATGACAATTTTATTGAAGTTTTTATGTCAGAAAATATTACTTGACTGCTTGTTTACAGTAGTGATTTTGCATGGTTCCGGCCATTTTCAGAGATTATTCATACTCATGAACTTTGACCTGAAATGGTGAAAAAAAATGCCGGTCAACCTATAGTTTACTGGAGCTTAAAATGTTGCACTTGGATGATATTATTCAGAACAGGTTAGTTTTATTTGATTGGGATGTCAGAGAAATTGCCAGCTGGCATAATGTTTATATAGAACATATAGTAAAAATAACTGTGGTCTGAGGCCTGATATAAGGGTGAATTTTGGGTGATATGACACTGTTTGAAATTTAATAACTTGTTTATTTTTAAAGATATGTTGATGAAACTTGGCCAGTGTGCAGAGATGAGATGTACAAACATGCCAGTGCAGTGATATTACATTATTGTGAGTTTTCTTTATATTATATTAAATTATATAGTAATAATATACATAATTTTTTGTAAAAATCAGTAAAAACCTACTTTCACTTTAAAATGTCATTTAAAAATAGCTCAGAGGTCATTTCTTGCAAAGGTCACAGCCTCTATGTGAATTTCACAGTTAACATGGAGGTTTTTTTTCAAAAATACATTACCAAATTAAGTGAAAGATCATTGATAAATGACAATGGCTGCCATATCTGGCAAGGCTGCACCAAGAAAGGACCTGTTGGCTATGGGGTTATTAAGGCCAAGTTCCCAGATGCACAGTGGCACACAATTCATGCCCACAAGCTGCAGTACTTGGTCCACAATAGACTTGTAGCAGTGGCCCCAGATTTAGAAGTCTCTCATTTGTGCCATGTGCCACTGTGTGTGAATCTTATTCACTTGTCACTGGAGCCGCATGCCGTAAACACAGATAGGCTTAAATGTTTTAACCGGGCAGTTTGCTCTGGTCACACACCTTTTGCAGATTGTATTTTGTTTAACGGTAATTATTCAAAATTGTATTACATGTATCAAATAAATATGCAAGATGTCGCAGTAATTGTTGCGGTGTTTACTTGTAAGCCTGTGGTAAACAGTCTGCATGTCAAATTTAAGTCCCAAGGTCTTTTCTTCTCTGTTTTTCTGATTATTTTGCTGTCCCACTTCTTCTACTTTCTGCTTTCTGCACCACTTATTGTGGTTTGTTGGTTTGGTTAACTGTATTATAGACAATGACAGTGTATTTCCAGTAAAATCAGTCAGTTCACATGTACTCGGCTTGTGATATTGTTCTAAGTAGCAGCTGCAGTGCATGAGAACTTGGTGTATCTAACTGAAAACACTCTGTCATTGTAAGTTAAGACTAAAATCAGTGTTTCAGTTTACATTTCTTTTATTTTTATCAATAAATAACATTAAAAACAGTAACTATTATCACATTTTCATAATACTATTCAACATTATAAAATAAGCAACAAGTATATAGACATTTTAAAGTAATATGAGATCAACCGCATTGATACAACTCATAATCTAGTGTCTGGCAAAGCTTCTTTCACTGTTTTGAGCAACTTCTTTCACTTTCACATATTAAACAGCTGTTTTCATTGGTTTTTAACTATAAATGAACTTGTTAATAAATTGAAAACACTGATTTTCAGTCAATGGGAAGTGATTCATGTGTCACTGAGAGTAAGTATGATCATCTCCCCTTGAAGTTGATGGGCAAGGGTCAAGTTGTCCTTTTCTGTAGTCTGACTTTGTTGCATGAGTTTTTTTATATTGTAGGTGCTCTTGTAAATGCCGGCCTTTTGAAAGCAGTTTATGCTTTACATTTTCTGGTCTTCTGGCATAATCCTTCTGGTATTCCTCTTCCCTCTGCATCTGATGTAGAGAATGAGATGTTCTCTTAGAAAGATGAACTCCCACATGCTCTAATTTCTGTTCAGCACTGTCTGCAATACCATTGTTGAGCCGGTGAATAGTAGATGCAAGGCGGCCATGTACATTCCTTGAAAAGTCATTGTTTTTTGGCAGAGAGACACTAATAGATCTGTTTACCGCTTCACATTTCTGCGTGCTGGTGCCAAGTTTTAGCTGTTCAATAGCACTGACACTTATTTTCATCTTCACAATTTCAAATATTAACTGTTTGTCACTCTCTTGCAGACACAGATTAGTGATATTGTTTGTGGCAAGAAAAACAGAGCGGTTCCACCAGCTGTTTGTAACTCCACCAGAACAGACATAGGAGTAGCGTTTACACTTTGAGCAGTCTCCTGCATAGCAATTTACAGTTGCATCAAGAACATGAGGTAATTGTCTTTTTTAGAGTTGTTATATCCCCAGCATGAGCTTTTATCATTTCCTTTAGTATAAAACTACATCGAGCCTTTACATCCTGGCTGAATGCCTTCAGTTTGAGTTGCCTTTGCTCTCTGGTCTTCACAGCTGGAAATATATCATTACTAAAGTTTGCGTTGTAACAATGCCGAAACTGTGCCTGCCCAAGGTGTACTGGGTCTGCCTGGCGTTCAACCTTCCACATTGGATTCAGCATTCGCATAGCCTCAGCGACTCCAGAAGCTGATCTTGAGTCGCCTTGAAAGCAGTTTATGCTTTACATTTTCTGGTCTTCTGGCATAATCCTTCTGGTATTCCTCTTCCCTCTGCATCTGATGTAGAGAATGAGATGTTCTCTTAGAAAGATGAACTCCCACATGCTCTAATTTCTGTTCAGCACTGTCTGCAATACCATTGTTGAGCCGGTGAATAGTAGATGCAAGGCGGCCATGTACATTCCTTGAAAAGTCATTGTTTTTTGGCAGAGAGACACTAATAGATCTGTTTACCGCTTCACATTTCTGCGTGCTGGTGCCAAGTTTTAGCTGTTCAATAGCACTGACACTTATTTTCATCTTCACAATTTCAAATATTAACTGTTTGTCACTCTCTTGCAGACACAGATTAGTGATATTGTTTGTGGCAAGAAAAACAGAGCGGTTCCACCAGCTGTTTGTAACTCCACCAGAACAGACATAGGAGTAGCGTTTACACTTTGAGCAGTCTCCTGCATAGCAATTTACAGTTGCATCAAGAACATGAGGTAATTGTCTTTTTAGAGTTGTTATATCCCCAGCATGAGCTTTTATCATTTCCTTTAGTATAAAACTACATCGAGCCTTTACATCCTGGCTGAATGCCTTCAGTTTGAGTTGCCTTTGCTCTCTGGTCTTCACAGCTGGAAATATATCATTACTAAAGTTTGCGTTGTAACAATGCCGAAACTGTGCCTGCCCAAGGTGTACTGGGTCTGCCTGGCGTTCAACCTTCCACATTGGATTCAGCATTCGCATAGCCTCAGCGACTCCAGAAGCTGATCTTGAGTCGCCATCTGTTGTAACGTACTTCACAAAGGCGCCTTCCACACTCACTTGCTGTCCTATGGACTTCCCGAGTTCAAACTCTGAAAGTGGTGCCTGTCGGTGAGTATTTGCTGTACAGTCTGCATGACCACCTGGGCACTTTACATCATAACCTTTCCCACGCAGCCAGGCTCCGGTCCAGCATAACTTGTTCTGGACTGCTGCAGCTATGATGTACTGTTTCTCTGTCATAGTTTCACAGGCAATTCCGATAGACTGGGAAGCATTTTGGCCCGGCTTCTTGCGGCTGGCAATTGTAGTGGAGTTATAGCGTCCATCCATAGAAATGTTAATAGAGTCCTCTGGATTACCACGTTTCCTGTTAACCTCCTTCAACATGTTGACCTTCTCAGACATGTCGGCATCATTGAGCTCTTTTATAGCACGGCCCACTGTATTTGATGTACGCTGCATGCTACTTCGGGCAGGTGGTGGGATGTCGAGATTTGCCAACAAGTACCGACATCTTGTGTTCCCCATTGGTGTGTCCTGTAAACCAACTGCCAGTCCCAAATTAGCTGATGCTGGGTTTGGACCCCTCTTTGGAGAAGGAGATTCATTGTACAGCTTCTTCAAAGGTGTGATGAAGTGGCAGTTGGTACATTTCAGTGAAAATTTCCAGCAAAGCCCGACTTTCTTTTCCTCGGCTACTGTAAGATGAGGCTGGCCGCAATCTTCTGCCATTATTTGATGACTCTGATATGCTTCATTGAAGGTTTCAGACATTTTTCCACTGTCCACAAGTCTCATGCCATAACATGACATTGTTTCTTCTTTTTTCAGAGTAGACGGCTTAGTAGAAGTAGCTGGTCGCAAAAGTCTCACATTTCTGGAGATCTCACTACCATCAGCAGTAGGCCTGGACATCACAGGATACTCTTCTACAGTCATTCTGGAGGTAGATGGCAATGTAATATCAACATCATCATGGCTAGAGTTGTGAAACTGCAAGCCCTTATTCCATGGAGTGCTTCCTGGCTGGAATCTGGATGTTTTCCTATTCTTGTCGCCTTTCATAGTTAAACAGTAGCAATGATCAGTGTTATAGTAAGTTGTTTTATGAGAAATATCAGGAACTGGACCCTTATTTATACTGAAAATGGCATTTCTGGAATGCAAAACATTCCTGGCAATACACTCTGTGACATTGGAATTCAGGGATGACCAGTGGCATCCAGCAGCCTCTGCATGGCATTTAGTGTATTGTGCCAGAGTGATCGTGTATTGTGTCATTTTGACACTTTGGCTGTAGAGTGTCAATTTTTGATTGAAGATATCTCTGCAACCAGTTGGCTTAGAATAATGAATGAACTATCATTTTGTTTGATAAATGTTATATTTTAATAAAATATTAAATTTGACACTTTTGAAAGTTCAGGAAAAAATTTATGATAATAATAGTATTATGTAATATGTCATTTTTGTGATGTAATAGGTTAAAAACATTTTTTTTCAAAATTATTGAACCAAAGTAAGAATAAAAGCATTTTCTAGTAGCAGTTGTTATTCTGAACAGATAATTTTTTATTTGGTGAGAAAATTCCCACAAATGAAGAAGTTATTGCAGTTTAACTTTTGGAAAAAAAATTCTCGGACAAGCTGCAAACTGGCTTAAGAGCTGAATACCCATGCCTTAGATAAAAGACTATTACTTTATCAGTATTGATGGTACAGAGTTGTAACTTCTCACATTTGTTCTAGATACCCTTAAGAATATGCAGAATGATTTTCTTTAAGTTTAAACAACAAATCATGGTTAAATAGGCCTCAGACCACAGTTATTTGCCCTTGGTTGACCACAATACGGAAGCAGTTATAGGAAAAATAGTGCTTGTGTTTGATGCTGGATATTTAAAATTTTTTGAATGAAAGATATAGGCTAAAGGGCATTTATTGGCAGAGAAGACCTAAAATAACATGAAAATGACAATTTTATTGAAGTTTTTATGTCAGAAAATATTACTTGACTGCTTGTTTACAGTAGTGATTTTGCATGGTTCCGGCCATTTTCAGAGATTATTCATACTCATGAACTTTGACCTGAAATGGTGAAAAAAATGCCGGTCAACCTATAGTTTACTGGAGCTTAAAATGTTGCACTTGGATGATATTATTCAGAACAGGTTAGTTTTATTTGATTGGGATGTCAGAGAAATTGCCAGCTGGCATAATGTTTATATAGAACATATAGTAAAAATAACTGTGGTCTGAGGCCTGATATAAGGGTGAATTTTGGGTGATATGACACTGTTTGAAATTTAATAACTTGTTTATTTTTAAAGATATGTTGATGAAACTTGGCCAGTGTGCAGAGATGAGATGTACAAACATGCCAGTGCAGTGATATTACATTATTGTGAGTTTTCTTTATATTATATTAAATTATATAGTAATAATATACATAATTTTTTGTAAAAATCAGTAAAAACCTACTTTCACTTTAAAATGTCATTTAAAAATAGCTCAGAGGTCATTTCTTGCAAAGGTCACAGCCTCTATGTGAATTTCACAGTTAACATGGAGGTTTTTTTTTCAAAAATACATTACCAAATTAAGTGAAAGATCATTGATAAATGACAATGGCTGCCATATCTGGCAAGGCTGCACCAAGAAAGGACCTGTTGGCTATGGGGTTATTAAGGCCAAGTTCCCAGATGCACAGTGGCACACAATTCATGCCCACAAGCTGCAGTACTTGGTCCACAATAGACTTGTAGCAGTGGCCCCAGATTTAGAAGTCTCTCATTTGTGCCATGTGCCACTGTGTGTGAATCTTATTCACTTGTCACTGGAGCCGCATGCCGTAAACACAGATAGGCTTAAATGTTTTAACCGGGCAGTTTGCTCTGGTCACACACCTTTTGCAGATTGTATTTTGTTTAACGGTAATTATTCAAAATTGTATTACATGTATCAAATAAATATGCAAGATGTCGCAGTAATTGTTGCGGTGTTTACTTGTAAGCCTGTGGTAAACAGTCTGCATGTCAAATTTAAGTCCCAAGGTCTTTTCTTCTCTGTTTTTCTGATTATTTTGCTGTCCCACTTCTTCTACTTTCTGCTTTCTGCACCACTTATTGTGGTTTGTTGGTTTGGTTAACTGTATTATAGACAATGACAGTGTATTTCCAGTAAAATCAGTCAGTTCACATGTACTCGGCTTGTGATATTGTTCTAAGTAGCAGCTGCAGTGCATGAGAACTTGGTGTATCTAACTGAAAACACTCTGTCATTGTAAGTTAAGACTAAAATCAGTGTTTCAGTTTACATTTCTTTTATTTTTATCAATAAATAACATTAAAAACAGTAACTATTATCACATTTTCATAATACTATTCAACATTATAAAATAAGCAACAAGTATATAGACATTTTAAAGTAATATGAGATCAACCGCATTGATACAACTCATAATCTAGTGTCTGGCAAAGCTTCTTTCACTGTTTTGAGCAACTTCTTTCACTTTCACATATTAAACAGCTGTTTTCATTGGTTTTTAACTATAAATGAACTTGTTAATAAATTGAAAACACTGATTTTCAGTCAATGGGAAGTGATTCATGTGTCACTGAGAGTAAGTATGATCATCTCCCCTTGAAGTTGATGGGCAAGGGTCAAGTTGTCCTTTTCTGTAGTCTGACTTTGTTGCATGAGTTTTTTTATATTGTAGGTGCTCTTGTAAATGCCGGCCTTTTGAAAGCAGTTTATGCTTTACATTTTCTGGTCTTCTGGCATAATCCTTCTGGTATTCCTCTTCCCTCTGCATCTGATGTAGAGAATGAGATGTTCTCTTAGAAAGATGAACTCCCACATGCTCTAATTTCTGTTCAGCACTGTCTGCAATACCATTGTTGAGCCGGTGAATAGTAGATGCAAGGCGGCCATGTACATTCCTTGAAAAGTCATTGTTTTTTGGCAGAGAGACACTAATAGATCTGTTTACCGCTTCACATTTCTGCGTGCTGGTGCCAAGTTTTAGCTGTTCAATAGCACTGACACTTATTTTCATCTTCACAATTTCAAATATTAACTGTTTGTCACTCTCTTGCAGACACAGATTAGTGATATTGTTTGTGGCAAGAAAAACAGAGCGGTTCCACCAGCTGTTTGTAACTCCACCAGAACAGACATAGGAGTAGCGTTTACACTTTGAGCAGTCTCCTGCATAGCAATTTACAGTTGCATCAAGAACATGAGGTAATTGTCTTTTTAGAGTTGTTATATCCCCAGCATGAGCTTTTATCATTTCCTTTAGTATAAAACTACATCGAGCCTTTACATCCTGGCTGAATGCCTTCAGTTTGAGTTGCCTTTGCTCTCTGGTCTTCACAGCTGGAAATATATCATTACTAAAGTTTGCGTTGTAACAATGCCGAAACTGTGCCTGCCCAAGGTGTACTGGGTCTGCCTGGCGTTCAACCTTCCACATTGGATTCAGCATTCGCATAGCCTCAGCGACTCCAGAAGCTGATCTTGAGTCGCCATCTGTTGTAACGTACTTCACAAAGGCGCCTTCCACACTCACTTGCTGTCCTATGGACTTCCCGAGTTCAAACTCTGAAAGTGGTGCCTGTCGGTGAGTATTTGCTGTACAGTCTGCATGACCACCTGGGCACTTTACATCATAACCTTTCCCACGCAGCCAGGCTCCGGTCCAGCATAACTTGTTCTGGACTGCTGCAGCTATGATGTACTGTTTCTCTGTCATAGTTTCACAGGCAATTCCGATAGACTGGGAAGCATTTTGGCCCGGCTTCTTGCGGCTGGCAATTGTAGTGGAGTTATAGCGTCCATCCATAGAAATGTTAATAGAGTCCTCTGGATTACCACGTTTCCTGTTAACCTCCTTCAACATGTTGACCTTCTCAGACATGTCGGCATCATTGAGCTCTTTTATAGCACGGCCCACTGTATTTGATGTACGCTGCATGCTACTTCGGGCAGGTGGTGGGATGTCGAGATTTGCCAACAAGTACCGACATCTTGTGTTCCCCATTGGTGTGTCCTGTAAACCAACTGCCAGTCCCAAATTAGCTGATGCTGGGTTTGGACCCCTCTTTGGAGAAGGAGATTCATTGTACAGCTTCTTCAAAGGTGTGATGAAGTGGCAGTTGGTACATTTCAGTGAAAATTTCCAGCAAAGCCCGACTTTCTTTTCCTCGGCTACTGTAAGATGAGGCTGGCCGCAATCTTCTGCCATTATTTGATGACTCTGATATGCTTCATTGAAGGTTTCAGACATTTTTCCACTGTCCACAAGTCTCATGCCATAACATGACATTGTTTCTTCTTTTTTCAGAGTAGACGGCTTAGTAGAAGTAGCTGGTCGCAAAAGTCTCACATTTCTGGAGATCTCACTACCATCAGCAGTAGGCCTGGACATCACAGGATACTCTTCTACAGTCATTCTGGAGGTAGATGGCAATGTAATATCAACATCATCATGGCTAGAGTTGTGAAACTGCAAGCCCTTATTCCATGGAGTGCTTCCTGGCTGGAATCTGGATGTTTTCCTATTCTTGTCGCCTTTCATAGTTAAACAGTAGCAATGATCAGTGTTATAGTAAGTTGTTTTATGAGAAATATCAGGAACTGGACCCTTATTTATACTGAAAATGGCATTTCTGGAATGCAAAACATTCCTGGCAATACACTCTGTGACATTGGAATTCAGGGATGACCAGTGGCATCCAGCAGCCTCTGCATGGCATTTAGTGTATTGTGCCAGAGTGATCGTGTATTGTGTCATTTTGACACTTTGGCTGTAGAGTGTCAATTTTTGATTGAAGATATCTCTGCAACCAGTTGGCTTAGAATAATGAATGAACTATCATTTTGTTTGATAAATGTTATATTTTAATAAAATATTAAATTTGACACTTTTGAAAGTTCAGGAAAAAATTTATGATAATAATAGTATTATGTAATATGTCATTTTTGTGATGTAATAGGTTAAAAACATTTTTTTTCAAAATTATTGAACCAAAGTAAGAATAAAAGCATTTTCTAGTAGCAGTTGTTATTCTGAACAGATAATTTTTTATTTGGTGAGAAAATTCCCACAAATGAAGAAGTTATTGCAGTTTAACTTTTGGAAAAAAAATTCTCGGACAAGCTGCAAACTGGCTTAAGAGCTGAATACCCATGCCTTAGATAAAAGACTATTACTTTATCAGTATTGATGGTACAGAGTTGTAACTTCTCACATTTGTTCTAGATACCCTTAAGAATATGCAGAATGATTTTCTTTAAGTTTAAACAACAAATCATGGTTAAATAGGCCTCAGACCACAGTTATTTGCCCTTGGTTGACCACAATACGGAAGCAGTTATAGGAAAAATAGTGCTTGTGTTTGATGCTGGATATTTAAAATTTTTTGAATGAAAGATATAGGCTAAAGGGCATTTATTGGCAGAGAAGACCTAAAATAACATGAAAATGACAATTTTATTGAAGTTTTTATGTCAGAAAATATTACTTGACTGCTTGTTTACAGTAGTGATTTTGCATGGTTCCGGCCATTTTCAGAGATTATTCATACTCATGAACTTTGACCTGAAATGGTGAAAAAAAATGCCGGTCAACCTATAGTTTACTGGAGCTTAAAATGTTGCACTTGGATGATATTATTCAGAACAGGTTAGTTTTATTTGATTGGGATGTCAGAGAAATTGCCAGCTGGCATAATGTTTATATAGAACATATAGTAAAAATAACTGTGGTCTGAGGCCTGATATAAGGGTGAATTTTGGGTGATATGACACTGTTTGAAATTTAATAACTTGTTTATTTTTAAAGATATGTTGATGAAACTTGGCCAGTGTGCAGAGATGAGATGTACAAACATGCCAGTGCAGTGATATTACATTATTGTGAGTTTTCTTTATATTATATTAAATTATATAGTAATAATATACATAATTTTTTGTAAAAATCAGTAAAAACCTACTTTCACTTTAAAATGTCATTTAAAAATAGCTCAGAGGTCATTTCTTGCAAAGGTCACAGCCTCTATGTGAATTTCACAGTTAACATGGAGGTTTTTTTTCAAAAATACATTACCAAATTAAGTGAAAGATCATTGATAAATGACAATGGCTGCCATATCTGGCAAGGCTGCACCAAGAAAGGACCTGTTGGCTATGGGGTTATTAAGGCCAAGTTCCCAGATGCACAGTGGCACACAATTCATGCCCACAAGCTGCAGTACTTGGTCCACAATAGACTTGTAGCAGTGGCCCCAGATTTAGAAGTCTCTCATTTGTGCCATGTGCCACTGTGTGTGAATCTTATTCACTTGTCACTGGAGCCGCATGCCGTAAACACAGATAGGCTTAAATGTTTTAACCGGGCAGTTTGCTCTGGTCACACACCTTTTGCAGATTGTATTTTGTTTAACGGTAATTATTCAAAATTGTATTACATGTATCAAATAAATATGCAAGATGTCGCAGTAATTGTTGCGGTGTTTACTTGTAAGCCTGTGGTAAACAGTCTGCATGTCAAATTTAAGTCCCAAGGTCTTTTCTTCTCTGTTTTTCTGATTATTTTGCTGTCCCACTTCTTCTACTTTCTGCTTTCTGCACCACTTATTGTGGTTTGTTGGTTTGGTTAACTGTATTATAGACAATGACAGTGTATTTCCAGTAAAATCAGTCAGTTCACATGTACTCGGCTTGTGATATTGTTCTAAGTAGCAGCTGCAGTGCATGAGAACTTGGTGTATCTAACTGAAAACACTCTGTCATTGTAAGTTAAGACTAAAATCAGTGTTTCAGTTTACATTTCTTTTATTTTTATCAATAAATAACATTAAAAACAGTAACTATTATCACATTTTCATAATACTATTCAACATTATAAAATAAGCAACAAGTATATAGACATTTTAAAGTAATATGAGATCAACCGCATTGATACAACTCATAATCTAGTGTCTGGCAAAGCTTCTTTCACTGTTTTGAGCAACTTCTTTCACTTTCACATATTAAACAGCTGTTTTCATTGGTTTTTAACTATAAATGAACTTGTTAATAAATTGAAAACACTGATTTTCAGTCAATGGGAAGTGATTCATGTGTCACTGAGAGTAAGTATGATCATCTCCCCTTGAAGTTGATGGGCAAGGGTCAAGTTGTCCTTTTCTGTAGTCTGACTTTGTTGCATGAGTTTTTTTATATTGTAGGTGCTCTTGTAAATGCCGGCCTTTTGAAAGCAGTTTATGCTTTACATTTTCTGGTCTTCTGGCATAATCCTTCTGGTATTCCTCTTCCCTCTGCATCTGATGTAGAGAATGAGATGTTCTCTTAGAAAGATGAACTCCCACATGCTCTAATTTCTGTTCAGCACTGTCTGCAATACCATTGTTGAGCCGGTGAATAGTAGATGCAAGGCGGCCATGTACATTCCTTGAAAAGTCATTGTTTTTTGGCAGAGAGACACTAATAGATCTGTTTACCGCTTCACATTTCTGCGTGCTGGTGCCAAGTTTTAGCTGTTCAATAGCACTGACACTTATTTTCATCTTCACAATTTCAAATATTAACTGTTTGTCACTCTCTTGCAGACACAGATTAGTGATATTGTTTGTGGCAAGAAAAACAGAGCGGTTCCACCAGCTGTTTGTAACTCCACCAGAACAGACATAGGAGTAGCGTTTACACTTTGAGCAGTCTCCTGCATAGCAATTTACAGTTGCATCAAGAACATGAGGTAATTGTCTTTTTAGAGTTGTTATATCCCCAGCATGAGCTTTTATCATTTCCTTTAGTATAAAACTACATCGAGCCTTTACATCCTGGCTGAATGCCTTCAGTTTGAGTTGCCTTTGCTCTCTGGTCTTCACAGCTGGAAATATATCATTACTAAAGTTTGCGTTGTAACAATGCCGAAACTGTGCCTGCCCAAGGTGTACTGGGTCTGCCTGGCGTTCAACCTTCCACATTGGATTCAGCATTCGCATAGCCTCAGCGACTCCAGAAGCTGATCTTGAGTCGCCATCTGTTGTAACGTACTTCACAAAGGCGCCTTCCACACTCACTTGCTGTCCTATGGACTTCCCGAGTTCAAACTCTGAAAGTGGTGCCTGTCGGTGAGTATTTGCTGTACAGTCTGCATGACCACCTGGGCACTTTACATCATAACCTTTCCCACGCAGCCAGGCTCCGGTCCAGCATAACTTGTTCTGGACTGCTGCAGCTATGATGTACTGTTTCTCTGTCATAGTTTCACAGGCAATTCCGATAGACTGGGAAGCATTTTGGCCCGGCTTCTTGCGGCTGGCAATTGTAGTGGAGTTATAGCGTCCATCCATAGAAATGTTAATAGAGTCCTCTGGATTACCACGTTTCCTGTTAACCTCCTTCAACATGTTGACCTTCTCAGACATGTCGGCATCATTGAGCTCTTTTATATAGCACGGCCCACTGTATTTGATGTACGCTGCATGCTACTTCGGGCAGGTGGTGGGATGTCGAGATTTGCCAACAAGTACCGACATCTTGTGTTCCCCATTGGTGTGTCCTGTAAACCAACTGCCAGTCCCAAATTAGCTGATGCTGGGTTTGGACCCCTCTTTGGAGAAGGAGATTCATTGTACAGCTTCTTCAAAGGTGTGATGAAGTGGCAGTTGGTACATTTCAGTGAAAATTTCCAGCAAAGCCCGACTTTCTTTTCCTCGGCTACTGTAAGATGAGGCTGGCCGCAATCTTCTGCCATTATTTGATGACTCTGATATGCTTCATTGAAGGTTTCAGACATTTTTCCACTGTCCACAAGTCTCATGCCATAACATGACATTGTTTCTTCTTTTTTCAGAGTAGACGGCTTAGTAGAAGTAGCTGGTCGCAAAAGTCTCACATTTCTGGAGATCTCACTACCATCAGCAGTAGGCCTGGACATCACAGGATACTCTTCTACAGTCATTCTGGAGGTAGATGGCAATGTAATATCAACATCATCATGGCTAGAGTTGTGAAACTGCAAGCCCTTATTCCATGGAGTGCTTCCTGGCTGGAATCTGGATGTTTTCCTATTCTTGTCGCCTTTCATAGTTAAACAGTAGCAATGATCAGTGTTATAGTAAGTTGTTTTATGAGAAATATCAGGAACTGGACCCTTATTTATACTGAAAATGGCATTTCTGGAATGCAAAACATTCCTGGCAATACACTCTGTGACATTGGAATTCAGGGATGACCAGTGGCATCCAGCAGCCTCTGCATGGCATTTAGTGTATTGTGCCAGAGTGATCGTGTATTGTGTCATTTTGACACTTTGGCTGTAGAGTGTCAATTTTTGATTGAAGATATCTCTGCAACCAGTTGGCTTAGAATAATGAATGAACTATCATTTTGTTTGATAAATGTTATATTTTAATAAAATATTAAATTTGACACTTTTGAAAGTTCAGGAAAAAATTTATGATAATAATAGTATTATGTAATATGTCATTTTTGTGATGTAATAGGTTAAAAACATTTTTTTTCAAAATTATTGAACCAAAGTAAGAATAAAAGCATTTTCTAGTAGCAGTTGTTATTCTGAACAGATAATTTTTTATTTGGTGAGAAAATTCCCACAAATGAAGAAGTTATTGCAGTTTAACTTTTGGAAAAAAAATTCTCGGACAAGCTGCAAACTGGCTTAAGAGCTGAATACCCATGCCTTAGATAAAAGACTATTACTTTATCAGTATTGATGGTACAGAGTTGTAACTTCTCACATTTGTTCTAGATACCCTTAAGAATATGCAGAATGATTTTCTTTAAGTTTAAACAACAAATCATGGTTAAATAGGCCTCAGACCACAGTTATTTGCCCTTGGTTGACCACAATACGGAAGCAGTTATAGGAAAAATAGTGCTTGTGTTTGATGCTGGATATTTAAAATTTTTGAATGAAGTTGTAAGAAATGGCTAAAGGGCATTTATTGGCAGAGAAGACCTAAAATAACATGAAAATGACAATTTTATTGAAGTTTTTATGTCAGAAAATATTACTTGACTGCTTGTTTACAGTAGTGATTTTGCATGGTTCCGGCCATTTTCAGAGATTATTCATACTCATGAACTTTGACCTGAAATGGTGAAAAAAAATGCCGGTCAACCTATAGTTTACTGGAGCTTAAAATGTTGCACTTGGATGATATTATTCAGAACAGGTTAGTTTTATTTGATTGGGATGTCAGAGAAATTGCCAGCTGGCATAATGTTTATATAGAACATATAGTAAAAATAACTGTGGTCTGAGGCCTGATATAAGGGTGAATTTTGGGTGATATGACACTGTTTGAAATTTAATAACTTGTTTATTTTTAAAGATATGTTGATGAAACTTGGCCAGTGTGCAGAGATGAGATGTACAAACATGCCAGTGCAGTGATATTACATTATTGTGAGTTTTCTTTATATTATATTAAATTATATAGTAATAATATACATAATTTTTTGTAAAAATCAGTAAAAACCTACTTTCACTTTAAAATGTCATTTAAAAATAGCTCAGAGGTCATTTCTTGCAAAGGTCACAGCCTCTATGTGAATTTCACAGTTAACATGGAGGTTTTTTTTTCAAAAATACATTACCAAATTAAGTGAAAGATCATTGATAAATGACAATGGCTGCCATATCTGGCAAGGCTGCACCAAGAAAGGACCTGTTGGCTATGGGGTTATTAAGGCCAAGTTCCCAGATGCACAGTGGCACACAATTCATGCCCACAAGCTGCAGTACTTGGTCCACAATAGACTTGTAGCAGTGGCCCCAGATTTAGAAGTCTCTCATTTGTGCCATGTGCCACTGTGTGTGAATCTTATTCACTTGTCACTGGAGCCGCATGCCGTAAACACAGATAGGCTTAAATGTTTTAACCGGGCAGTTTGCTCTGGTCACACACCTTTTGCAGATTGTATTTTGTTTAACGGTAATTATTCAAAATTGTATTACATGTATCAAATAAATATGCAAGATGTCGCAGTAATTGTTGCGGTGTTTACTTGTAAGCCTGTGGTAAACAGTCTGCATGTCAAATTTAAGTCCCAAGGTCTTTTCTTCTCTGTTTTTCTGATTATTTTGCTGTCCCACTTCTTCTACTTTCTGCTTTCTGCACCACTTATTGTGGTTTGTTGGTTTGGTTAACTGTATTATAGACAATGACAGTGTATTTCCAGTAAAATCAGTCAGTTCACATGTACTCGGCTTGTGATATTGTTCTAAGTAGCAGCTGCAGTGCATGAGAACTTGGTGTATCTAACTGAAAACACTCTGTCATTGTAAGTTAAGACTAAAATCAGTGTTTCAGTTTACATTTCTTTTATTTTTATCAATAAATAACATTAAAAACAGTAACTATTATCACATTTTCATAATACTATTCAACATTATAAAATAAGCAACAAGTATATAGACATTTTAAAGTAATATGAGATCAACCGCATTGATACAACTCATAATCTAGTGTCTGGCAAAGCTTCTTTCACTGTTTTGAGCAACTTCTTTCACTTTCACATATTAAACAGCTGTTTTCATTGGTTTTTAACTATAAATGAACTTGTTAATAAATTGAAAACACTGATTTTCAGTCAATGGGAAGTGATTCATGTGTCACTGAGAGTAAGTATGATCATCTCCCCTTGAAGTTGATGGGCAAGGGTCAAGTTGTCCTTTTCTGTAGTCTGACTTTGTTGCATGAGTTTTTTTATATTGTAGGTGCTCTTGTAAATGCCGGCCTTTTGAAAGCAGTTTATGCTTTACATTTTCTGGTCTTCTGGCATAATCCTTCTGGTATTCCTCTTCCCTCTGCATCTGATGTAGAGAATGAGATGTTCTCTTAGAAAGATGAACTCCCACATGCTCTAATTTCTGTTCAGCACTGTCTGCAATACCATTGTTGAGCCGGTGAATAGTAGATGCAAGGCGGCCATGTACATTCCTTGAAAAGTCATTGTTTTTTGGCAGAGAGACACTAATAGATCTGTTTACCGCTTCACATTTCTGCGTGCTGGTGCCAAGTTTTAGCTGTTCAATAGCACTGACACTTATTTTCATCTTCACAATTTCAAATATTAACTGTTTGTCACTCTCTTGCAGACACAGATTAGTGATATTGTTTGTGGCAAGAAAAACAGAGCGGTTCCACCAGCTGTTTGTAACTCCACCAGAACAGACATAGGAGTAGCGTTTACACTTTGAGCAGTCTCCTGCATAGCAATTTACAGTTGCATCAAGAACATGAGGTAATTGTCTTTTTAGAGTTGTTATATCCCCAGCATGAGCTTTTATCATTTCCTTTAGTATAAAACTACATCGAGCCTTTACATCCTGGCTGAATGCCTTCAGTTTGAGTTGCCTTTGCTCTCTGGTCTTCACAGCTGGAAATATATCATTACTAAAGTTTGCGTTGTAACAATGCCGAAACTGTGCCTGCCCAAGGTGTACTGGGTCTGCCTGGCGTTCAACCTTCCACATTGGATTCAGCATTCGCATAGCCTCAGCGACTCCAGAAGCTGATCTTGAGTCGCCATCTGTTGTAACGTACTTCACAAAGGCGCCTTCCACACTCACTTGCTGTCCTATGGACTTCCCGAGTTCAAACTCTGAAAGTGGTGCCTGTCGGTGAGTATTTGCTGTACAGTCTGCATGACCACCTGGGCACTTTACATCATAACCTTTCCCACGCAGCCAGGCTCCGGTCCAGCATAACTTGTTCTGGACTGCTGCAGCTATGATGTACTGTTTCTCTGTCATAGTTTCACAGGCAATTCCGATAGACTGGGAAGCATTTTGGCCCGGCTTCTTGCGGCTGGCAATTGTAGTGGAGTTATAGCGTCCATCCATAGAAATGTTAATAGAGTCCTCTGGATTACCACGTTTCCTGTTAACCTCCTTCAACATGTTGACCTTCTCAGACATGTCGGCATCATTGAGCTCTTTTATAGCACGGCCCACTGTATTTGATGTACGCTGCATGCTACTTCGGGCAGGTGGTGGGATGTCGAGATTTGCCAACAAGTACCGACATCTTGTGTTCCCCATTGGTGTGTCCTGTAAACCAACTGCCAGTCCCAAATTAGCTGATGCTGGGTTTGGACCCCTCTTTGGAGAAGGAGATTCATTGTACAGCTTCTTCAAAGGTGTGATGAAGTGGCAGTTGGTACATTTCAGTGAAAATTTCCAGCAAAGCCCGACTTTCTTTTCCTCGGCTACTGTAAGATGAGGCTGGCCGCAATCTTCTGCCATTATTTGATGACTCTGATATGCTTCATTGAAGGTTTCAGACATTTTTCCACTGTCCACAAGTCTCATGCCATAACATGACATTGTTTCTTCTTTTTTCAGAGTAGACGGCTTAGTAGAAGTAGCTGGTCGCAAAAGTCTCACATTTCTGGAGATCTCACTACCATCAGCAGTAGGCCTGGACATCACAGGATACTCTTCTACAGTCATTCTGGAGGTAGATGGCAATGTAATATCAACATCATCATGGCTAGAGTTGTGAAACTGCAAGCCCTTATTCCATGGAGTGCTTCCTGGCTGGAATCTGGATGTTTTCCTATTCTTGTCGCCTTTCATAGTTAAACAGTAGCAATGATCAGTGTTATAGTAAGTTGTTTTATGAGAAATATCAGGAACTGGACCCTTATTTATACTGAAAATGGCATTTCTGGAATGCAAAACATTCCTGGCAATACACTCTGTGACATTGGAATTCAGGGATGACCAGTGGCATCCAGCAGCCTCTGCATGGCATTTAGTGTATTGTGCCAGAGTGATCGTGTATTGTGTCATTTTGACACTTTGGCTGTAGAGTGTCAATTTTTGATTGAAGATATCTCTGCAACCAGTTGGCTTAGAATAATGAATGAACTATCATTTTGTTTGATAAATGTTATATTTTAATAAAATATTAAATTTGACACTTTTGAAAGTTCAGGAAAAAATTTATGATAATAATAGTATTATGTAATATGTCATTTTTGTGATGTAATAGGTTAAAAACATTTTTTTTCAAAATTATTGAACCAAAGTAAGAATAAAAGCATTTTCTAGTAGCAGTTGTTATTCTGAACAGATAATTTTTTATTTGGTGAGAAAATTCCCACAAATGAAGAAGTTATTGCAGTTTAACTTTTGGAAAAAAAATTCTCGGACAAGCTGCAAACTGGCTTAAGAGCTGAATACCCATGCCTTAGATAAAAGACTATTACTTTATCAGTATTGATGGTACAGAGTTGTAACTTCTCACATTTGTTCTAGATACCCTTAAGAATATGCAGAATGATTTTCTTTAAGTTTAAACAACAAATCATGGTTAAATAGGCCTCAGACCACAGTTATTTGCCCTTGGTTGACCACAATACGGAAGCAGTTATAGGAAAAATAGTGCTTGTGTTTGATGCTGGATATTTAAAATTTTTTGAATGAAAGATATAGGCTAAAGGGCATTTATTGGCAGAGAAGACCTAAAATAACATGAAAATGACAATTTTATTGAAGTTTTTATGTCAGAAAATATTACTTGACTGCTTGTTTACAGTAGTGATTTTGCATGGTTCCGGCCATTTTCAGAGATTATTCATACTCATGAACTTTGACCTGAAATGGTGAAAAAAAATGCCGGTCAACCTATAGTTTACTGGAGCTTAAAATGTTGCACTTGGATGATATTATTCAGAACAGGTTAGTTTTATTTGATTGGGATGTCAGAGAAATTGCCAGCTGGCATAATGTTTATATAGAACATATAGTAAAAATAACTGTGGTCTGAGGCCTGATATAAGGGTGAATTTTGGGTGATATGACACTGTTTGAAATTTAATAACTTGTTTATTTTTAAAGATATGTTGATGAAACTTGGCCAGTGTGCAGAGATGAGATGTACAAACATGCCAGTGCAGTGATATTACATTATTGTGAGTTTTCTTTATATTATATTAAATTATATAGTAATAATATACATAATTTTTTGTAAAAATCAGTAAAAACCTACTTTCACTTTAAAATGTCATTTAAAAATAGCTCAGAGGTCATTTCTTGCAAAGGTCACAGCCTCTATGTGAATTTCACAGTTAACATGGAGGTTTTTTTTTCAAAAATACATTACCAAATTAAGTGAAAGATCATTGATAAATGACAATGGCTGCCATATCTGGCAAGGCTGCACCAAGAAAGGACCTGTTGGCTATGGGGTTATTAAGGCCAAGTTCCCAGATGCACAGTGGCACACAATTCATGCCCACAAGCTGCAGTACTTGGTCCACAATAGACTTGTAGCAGTGGCCCCAGATTTAGAAGTCTCTCATTTGTGCCATGTGCCACTGTGTGTGAATCTTATTCACTTGTCACTGGAGCCGCATGCCGTAAACACAGATAGGCTTAAATGTTTTAACCGGGCAGTTTGCTCTGGTCACACACCTTTTGCAGATTGTATTTTGTTTAACGGTAATTATTCAAAATTGTATTACATGTATCAAATAAATATGCAAGATGTCGCAGTAATTGTTGCGGTGTTTACTTGTAAGCCTGTGGTAAACAGTCTGCATGTCAAATTTAAGTCCCAAGGTCTTTTCTTCTCTGTTTTTCTGATTATTTTGCTGTCCCACTTCTTCTACTTTCTGCTTTCTGCACCACTTATTGTGGTTTGTTGGTTTGGTTAACTGTATTATAGACAATGACAGTGTATTTCCAGTAAAATCAGTCAGTTCACATGTACTCGGCTTGTGATATTGTTCTAAGTAGCAGCTGCAGTGCATGAGAACTTGGTGTATCTAACTGAAAACACTCTGTCATTGTAAGTTAAGACTAAAATCAGTGTTTCAGTTTACATTTCTTTTATTTTTATCAATAAATAACATTAAAAACAGTAACTATTATCACATTTTCATAATACTATTCAACATTATAAAATAAGCAACAAGTATATAGACATTTTAAAGTAATATGAGATCAACCGCATTGATACAACTCATAATCTAGTGTCTGGCAAAGCTTCTTTCACTGTTTTGAGCAACTTCTTTCACTTTCACATATTAAACAGCTGTTTTCATTGGTTTTTAACTATAAATGAACTTGTTAATAAATTGAAAACACTGATTTTCAGTCAATGGGAAGTGATTCATGTGTCACTGAGAGTAAGTATGATCATCTCCCCTTGAAGTTGATGGGCAAGGGTCAAGTTGTCCTTTTCTGTAGTCTGACTTTGTTGCATGAGTTTTTTTATATTGTAGGTGCTCTTGTAAATGCCGGCCTTTTGAAAGCAGTTTATGCTTTACATTTTCTGGTCTTCTGGCATAATCCTTCTGGTATTCCTCTTCCCTCTGCATCTGATGTAGAGAATGAGATGTTCTCTTAGAAAGATGAACTCCCACATGCTCTAATTTCTGTTCAGCACTGTCTGCAATACCATTGTTGAGCCGGTGAATAGTAGATGCAAGGCGGCCATGTACATTCCTTGAAAAGTCATTGTTTTTTGGCAGAGAGACACTAATAGATCTGTTTACCGCTTCACATTTCTGCGTGCTGGTGCCAAGTTTTAGCTGTTCAATAGCACTGACACTTATTTTCATCTTCACAATTTCAAATATTAACTGTTTGTCACTCTCTTGCAGACACAGATTAGTGATATTGTTTGTGGCAAGAAAAACAGAGCGGTTCCACCAGCTGTTTGTAACTCCACCAGAACAGACATAGGAGTAGCGTTTACACTTTGAGCAGTCTCCTGCATAGCAATTTACAGTTGCATCAAGAACATGAGGTAATTGTCTTTTTAGAGTTGTTATATCCCCAGCATGAGCTTTTATCATTTCCTTTAGTATAAAACTACATCGAGCCTTTACATCCTGGCTGAATGCCTTCAGTTTGAGTTGCCTTTGCTCTCTGGTCTTCACAGCTGGAAATATATCATTACTAAAGTTTGCGTTGTAACAATGCCGAAACTGTGCCTGCCCAAGGTGTACTGGGTCTGCCTGGCGTTCAACCTTCCACATTGGATTCAGCATTCGCATAGCCTCAGCGACTCCAGAAGCTGATCTTGAGTCGCCATCTGTTGTAACGTACTTCACAAAGGCGCCTTCCACACTCACTTGCTGTCCTATGGACTTCCCGAGTTCAAACTCTGAAAGTGGTGCCTGTCGGTGAGTATTTGCTGTACAGTCTGCATGACCACCTGGGCACTTTACATCATAACCTTTCCCACGCAGCCAGGCTCCGGTCCAGCATAACTTGTTCTGGACTGCTGCAGCTATGATGTACTGTTTCTCTGTCATAGTTTCACAGGCAATTCCGATAGACTGGGAAGCATTTTGGCCCGGCTTCTTGCGGCTGGCAATTGTAGTGGAGTTATAGCGTCCATCCATAGAAATGTTAATAGAGTCCTCTGGATTACCACGTTTCCTGTTAACCTCCTTCAACATGTTGACCTTCTCAGACATGTCGGCATCATTGAGCTCTTTTATAGCACGGCCCACTGTATTTGATGTACGCTGCATGCTACTTCGGGCAGGTGGTGGGATGTCGAGATTTGCCAACAAGTACCGACATCTTGTGTTCCCCATTGGTGTGTCCTGTAAACCAACTGCCAGTCCCAAATTAGCTGATGCTGGGTTTGGACCCCTCTTTGGAGAAGGAGATTCATTGTACAGCTTCTTCAAAGGTGTGATGAAGTGGCAGTTGGTACATTTCAGTGAAAATTTCCAGCAAAGCCCGACTTTCTTTTCCTCGGCTACTGTAAGATGAGGCTGGCCGCAATCTTCTGCCATTATTTGATGACTCTGATATGCTTCATTGAAGGTTTCAGACATTTTTCCACTGTCCACAAGTCTCATGCCATAACATGACATTGTTTCTTCTTTTTTCAGAGTAGACGGCTTAGTAGAAGTAGCTGGTCGCAAAAGTCTCACATTTCTGGAGATCTCACTACCATCAGCAGTAGGCCTGGACATCACAGGATACTCTTCTACAGTCATTCTGGAGGTAGATGGCAATGTAATATCAACATCATCATGGCTAGAGTTGTGAAACTGCAAGCCCTTATTCCATGGAGTGCTTCCTGGCTGGAATCTGGATGTTTTCCTATTCTTGTCGCCTTTCATAGTTAAACAGTAGCAATGATCAGTGTTATAGTAAGTTGTTTTATGAGAAATATCAGGAACTGGACCCTTATTTATACTGAAAATGGCATTTCTGGAATGCAAAACATTCCTGGCAATACACTCTGTGACATTGGAATTCAGGGATGACCAGTGGCATCCAGCAGCCTCTGCATGGCATTTAGTGTATTGTGCCAGAGTGATCGTGTATTGTGTCATTTTGACACTTTGGCTGTAGAGTGTCAATTTTTGATTGAAGATATCTCTGCAACCAGTTGGCTTAGAATAATGAATGAACTATCATTTTGTTTGATAAATGTTATATTTTAATAAAATATTAAATTTGACACTTTTGAAAGTTCAGGAAAAAATTTATGATAATAATAGTATTATGTAATATGTCATTTTTGTGATGTAATAGGTTAAAAACATTTTTTTTCAAAATTATTGAACCAAAGTAAGAATAAAAGCATTTTCTAGTAGCAGTTGTTATTCTGAACAGATAATTTTTTATTTGGTGAGAAAATTCCCACAAATGAAGAAGTTATTGCAGTTTAACTTTTGGAAAAAAAAATTCTCGGACAAGCTGCAAACTGGCTTAAGAGCTGAATACCCATGCCTTAGATAAAAGACTATTACTTTATCAGTATTGATGGTACAGAGTTGTAACTTCTCACATTTGTTCTAGATACCCTTAAGAATATGCAGAATGATTTTCTTTAAGTTTAAACAACAAATCATGGTTAAATAGGCCTCAGACCACAGTTATTTGCCCTTGGTTGACCACAATACGGAAGCAGTTATAGGAAAAATAGTGCTTGTGTTTGATGCTGGATATTTAAAATTTTTTGAATGAAAGATATAGGCTAAAGGGCATTTATTGGCAGAGAAGACCTAAAATAACATGAAAATGACAATTTTATTGAAGTTTTTATGTCAGAAAATATTACTTGACTGCTTGTTTACAGTAGTGATTTTGCATGGTTCCGGCCATTTTCAGAGATTATTCATACTCATGAACTTTGACCTGAAATGGTGAAAAAAAATGCCGGTCAACCTATAGTTTACTGGAGCTTAAAATGTTGCACTTGGATGATATTATTCAGAACAGGTTAGTTTTATTTGATTGGGATGTCAGAGAAATTGCCAGCTGGCATAATGTTTATATAGAACATATAGTAAAAATAACTGTGGTCTGAGGCCTGATATAAGGGTGAATTTTGGGTGATATGACACTGTTTGAAATTTAATAACTTGTTTATTTTTAAAGATATGTTGATGAAACTTGGCCAGTGTGCAGAGATGAGATGTACAAACATGCCAGTGCAGTGATATTACATTATTGTGAGTTTTCTTTATATTATATTAAATTATATAGTAATAATATACATAATTTTTTGTAAAAATCAGTAAAAACCTACTTTCACTTTAAAATGTCATTTAAAAATAGCTCAGAGGTCATTTCTTGCAAAGGTCACAGCCTCTATGTGAATTTCACAGTTAACATGGAGGTTTTTTTTCAAAAATACATTACCAAATTAAGTGAAAGATCATTGATAAATGACAATGGCTGCCATATCTGGCAAGGCTGCACCAAGAAAGGACCTGTTGGCTATGGGGTTATTAAGGCCAAGTTCCCAGATGCACAGTGGCACACAATTCATGCCCACAAGCTGCAGTACTTGGTCCACAATAGACTTGTAGCAGTGGCCCCAGATTTAGAAGTCTCTCATTTGTGCCATGTGCCACTGTGTGTGAATCTTATTCACTTGTCACTGGAGCCGCATGCCGTAAACACAGATAGGCTTAAATGTTTTAACCGGGCAGTTTGCTCTGGTCACACACCTTTTGCAGATTGTATTTTGTTTAACGGTAATTATTCAAAATTGTATTACATGTATCAAATAAATATGCAAGATGTCGCAGTAATTGTTGCGGTGTTTACTTGTAAGCCTGTGGTAAACAGTCTGCATGTCAAATTTAAGTCCCAAGGTCTTTTCTTCTCTGTTTTTCTGATTATTTTGCTGTCCCACTTCTTCTACTTTCTGCTTTCTGCACCACTTATTGTGGTTTGTTGGTTTGGTTAACTGTATTATAGACAATGACAGTGTATTTCCAGTAAAATCAGTCAGTTCACATGTACTCGGCTTGTGATATTGTTCTAAGTAGCAGCTGCAGTGCATGAGAACTTGGTGTATCTAACTGAAAACACTCTGTCATTGTAAGTTAAGACTAAAATCAGTGTTTCAGTTTACATTTCTTTTATTTTTATCAATAAATAACATTAAAAACAGTAACTATTATCACATTTTCATAATACTATTCAACATTATAAAATAAGCAACAAGTATATAGACATTTTAAAGTAATATGAGATCAACCGCATTGATACAACTCATAATCTAGTGTCTGGCAAAGCTTCTTTCACTGTTTTGAGCAACTTCTTTCACTTTCACATATTAAACAGCTGTTTTCATTGGTTTTTAACTATAAATGAACTTGTTAATAAATTGAAAACACTGATTTTCAGTCAATGGGAAGTGATTCATGTGTCACTGAGAGTAAGTATGATCATCTCCCCTTGAAGTTGATGGGCAAGGGTCAAGTTGTCCTTTTCTGTAGTCTGACTTTGTTGCATGAGTTTTTTTATATTGTAGGTGCTCTTGTAAATGCCGGCCTTTTGAAAGCAGTTTATGCTTTACATTTTCTGGTCTTCTGGCATAATCCTTCTGGTATTCCTCTTCCCTCTGCATCTGATGTAGAGAATGAGATGTTCTCTTAGAAAGATGAACTCCCACATGCTCTAATTTCTGTTCAGCACTGTCTGCAATACCATTGTTGAGCCGGTGAATAGTAGATGCAAGGCGGCCATGTACATTCCTTGAAAAGTCATTGTTTTTTGGCAGAGAGACACTAATAGATCTGTTTACCGCTTCACATTTCTGCGTGCTGGTGCCAAGTTTTAGCTGTTCAATAGCACTGACACTTATTTTCATCTTCACAATTTCAAATATTAACTGTTTGTCACTCTCTTGCAGACACAGATTAGTGATATTGTTTGTGGCAAGAAAAACAGAGCGGTTCCACCAGCTGTTTGTAACTCCACCAGAACAGACATAGGAGTAGCGTTTACACTTTGAGCAGTCTCCTGCATAGCAATTTACAGTTGCATCAAGAACATGAGGTAATTGTCTTTTTAGAGTTGTTATATCCCCAGCATGAGCTTTTATCATTTCCTTTAGTATAAAACTACATCGAGCCTTTACATCCTGGCTGAATGCCTTCAGTTTGAGTTGCCTTTGCTCTCTGGTCTTCACAGCTGGAAATATATCATTACTAAAGTTTGCGTTGTAACAATGCCGAAACTGTGCCTGCCCAAGGTGTACTGGGTCTGCCTGGCGTTCAACCTTCCACATTGGATTCAGCATTCGCATAGCCTCAGCGACTCCAGAAGCTGATCTTGAGTCGCCATCTGTTGTAACGTACTTCACAAAGGCGCCTTCCACACTCACTTGCTGTCCTATGGACTTCCCGAGTTCAAACTCTGAAAGTGGTGCCTGTCGGTGAGTATTTGCTGTACAGTCTGCATGACCACCTGGGCACTTTACATCATAACCTTTCCCACGCAGCCAGGCTCCGGTCCAGCATAACTTGTTCTGGACTGCTGCAGCTATGATGTACTGTTTCTCTGTCATAGTTTCACAGGCAATTCCGATAGACTGGGAAGCATTTTGGCCCGGCTTCTTGCGGCTGGCAATTGTAGTGGAGTTATAGCGTCCATCCATAGAAATGTTAATAGAGTCCTCTGGATTACCACGTTTCCTGTTAACCTCCTTCAACATGTTGACCTTCTCAGACATGTCGGCATCATTGAGCTCTTTTATAGCACGGCCCACTGTATTTGATGTACGCTGCATGCTACTTCGGGCAGGTGGTGGGATGTCGAGATTTGCCAACAAGTACCGACATCTTGTGTTCCCCATTGGTGTGTCCTGTAAACCAACTGCCAGTCCCAAATTAGCTGATGCTGGGTTTGGACCCCTCTTTGGAGAAGGAGATTCATTGTACAGCTTCTTCAAAGGTGTGATGAAGTGGCAGTTGGTACATTTCAGTGAAAATTTCCAGCAAAGCCCGACTTTCTTTTCCTCGGCTACTGTAAGATGAGGCTGGCCGCAATCTTCTGCCATTATTTGATGACTCTGATATGCTTCATTGAAGGTTTCAGACATTTTTCCACTGTCCACAAGTCTCATGCCATAACATGACATTGTTTCTTCTTTTTTCAGAGTAGACGGCTTAGTAGAAGTAGCTGGTCGCAAAAGTCTCACATTTCTGGAGATCTCACTACCATCAGCAGTAGGCCTGGACATCACAGGATACTCTTCTACAGTCATTCTGGAGGTAGATGGCAATGTAATATCAACATCATCATGGCTAGAGTTGTGAAACTGCAAGCCCTTATTCCATGGAGTGCTTCCTGGCTGGAATCTGGATGTTTTCCTATTCTTGTCGCCTTTCATAGTTAAACAGTAGCAATGATCAGTGTTATAGTAAGTTGTTTTATGAGAAATATCAGGAACTGGACCCTTATTTATACTGAAAATGGCATTTCTGGAATGCAAAACATTCCTGGCAATACACTCTGTGACATTGGAATTCAGGGATGACCAGTGGCATCCAGCAGCCTCTGCATGGCATTTAGTGTATTGTGCCAGAGTGATCGTGTATTGTGTCATTTTGACACTTTGGCTGTAGAGTGTCAATTTTTGATTGAAGATATCTCTGCAACCAGTTGGCTTAGAATAATGAATGAACTATCATTTTGTTTGATAAATGTTATATTTTAATAAAATATTAAATTTGACACTTTTGAAAGTTCAGGAAAAAATTTATGATAATAATAGTATTATGTAATATGTCATTTTTGTGATGTAATAGGTTAAAAACATTTTTTTTCAAAATTATTGAACCAAAGTAAGAATAAAAGCATTTTCTAGTAGCAGTTGTTATTCTGAACAGATAATTTTTTATTTGGTGAGAAAATTCCCACAAATGAAGAAGTTATTGCAGTTTAACTTTTGGAAAAAAAATTCTCGGACAAGCTGCAAACTGGCTTAAGAGCTGAATACCCATGCCTTAGATAAAAGACTATTACTTTATCAGTATTGATGGTACAGAGTTGTAACTTCTCACATTTGTTCTAGATACCCTTAAGAATATGCAGAATGATTTTCTTTAAGTTTAAACAACAAATCATGGTTAAATAGGCCTCAGACCACAGTTATTTGCCCTTGGTTGACCACAATACGGAAGCAGTTATAGGAAAAATAGTGCTTGTGTTTGATGCTGGATATTTAAAATTTTTTGAATGAAAGATATAGGCTAAAGGGCATTTATTGGCAGAGAAGACCTAAAATAACATGAAAATGACAATTTTATTGAAGTTTTTATGTCAGAAAATATTACTTGACTGCTTGTTTACAGTAGTGATTTTGCATGGTTCCGGCCATTTTCAGAGATTATTCATACTCATGAACTTTGACCTGAAATGGTGAAAAAAAATGCCGGTCAACCTATAGTTTACTGGAGCTTAAAATGTTGCACTTGGATGATATTATTCAGAACAGGTTAGTT
Organism: Saxidomus purpurata; assembly: GCA_022818135.1. Lineage (NCBI taxonomy): Eukaryota > Metazoa > Mollusca > Bivalvia > Venerida > Veneridae > Saxidomus > Saxidomus purpurata. The sequence goes on along the minus strand of JAFMSR010000840.1, from coordinate 9,448 downwards.
TTATTTGATTGGGATGTCAGAGAAATTGCCAGCTGGCATAATGTTTATATAGAACATATAGTAAAAATAACTGTGGTCTGAGGCCTGATATAAGGGTGAATTTTGGGTGATATGACACTGTTTGAAATTTAATAACTTGTTTATTTTTAAAGATATGTTGATGAAACTTGGCCAGTGTGCAGAGATGAGATGTACAAACATGCCAGTGCAGTGATATTACATTATTGTGAGTTTTCTTTATATTATATTAAATTATATAGTAATAATATACATAATTTTTTGTAAAAATCAGTAAAAACCTACTTTCACTTTAAAATGTCATTTAAAAATAGCTCAGAGGTCATTTCTTGCAAAGGTCACAGCCTCTATGTGAATTTCACAGTTAACATGGAGGTTTTTTTTCAAAAATACATTACCAAATTAAGTGAAAGATCATTGATAAATGACAATGGCTGCCATATCTGGCAAGGCTGCACCAAGAAAGGACCTGTTGGCTATGGGGTTATTAAGGCCAAGTTCCCAGATGCACAGTGGCACACAATTCATGCCCACAAGCTGCAGTACTTGGTCCACAATAGACTTGTAGCAGTGGCCCCAGATTTAGAAGTCTCTCATTTGTGCCATGTGCCACTGTGTGTGAATCTTATTCACTTGTCACTGGAGCCGCATGCCGTAAACACAGATAGGCTTAAATGTTTTAACCGGGCAGTTTGCTCTGGTCACACACCTTTTGCAGATTGTATTTTGTTTAACGGTAATTATTCAAAATTGTATTACATGTATCAAATAAATATGCAAGATGTCGCAGTAATTGTTGCGGTGTTTACTTGTAAGCCTGTGGTAAACAGTCTGCATGTCAAATTTAAGTCCCAAGGTCTTTTCTTCTCTGTTTTTCTGATTATTTTGCTGTCCCACTTCTTCTACTTTCTGCTTTCTGCACCACTTATTGTGGTTTGTTGGTTTGGTTAACTGTATTATAGACAATGACAGTGTATTTCCAGTAAAATCAGTCAGTTCACATGTACTCGGCTTGTGATATTGTTCTAAGTAGCAGCTGCAGTGCATGAGAACTTGGTGTATCTAACTGAAAACACTCTGTCATTGTAAGTTAAGACTAAAATCAGTGTTTCAGTTTACATTTCTTTTATTTTTATCAATAAATAACATTAAAAACAGTAACTATTATCACATTTTCATAATACTATTCAACATTATAAAATAAGCAACAAGTATATAGACATTTTAAAGTAATATGAGATCAACCGCATTGATACAACTCATAATCTAGTGTCTGGCAAAGCTTCTTTCACTGTTTTGAGCAACTTCTTTCACTTTCACATATTAAACAGCTGTTTTCATTGGTTTTTAACTATAAATGAACTTGTTAATAAATTGAAAACACTGATTTTCAGTCAATGGGAAGTGATTCATGTGTCACTGAGAGTAAGTATGATCATCTCCCCTTGAAGTTGATGGGCAAGGGTCAAGTTGTCCTTTTCTGTAGTCTGACTTTGTTGCATGAGTTTTTTTATATTGTAGGTGCTCTTGTAAATGCCGGCCTTTTGAAAGCAGTTTATGCTTTACATTTTCTGGTCTTCTGGCATAATCCTTCTGGTATTCCTCTTCCCTCTGCATCTGATGTAGAGAATGAGATGTTCTCTTAGAAAGATGAACTCCCACATGCTCTAATTTCTGTTCAGCACTGTCTGCAATACCATTGTTGAGCCGGTGAATAGTAGATGCAAGGCGGCCATGTACATTCCTTGAAAAGTCATTGTTTTTTGGCAGAGAGACACTAATAGATCTGTTTACCGCTTCACATTTCTGCGTGCTGGTGCCAAGTTTTAGCTGTTCAATAGCACTGACACTTATTTTCATCTTCACAATTTCAAATATTAACTGTTTGTCACTCTCTTGCAGACACAGATTAGTGATATTGTTTGTGGCAAGAAAAACAGAGCGGTTCCACCAGCTGTTTGTAACTCCACCAGAACAGACATAGGAGTAGCGTTTACACTTTGAGCAGTCTCCTGCATAGCAATTTACAGTTGCATCAAGAACATGAGGTAATTGTCTTTTTAGAGTTGTTATATCCCCAGCATGAGCTTTTATCATTTCCTTTAGTATAAAACTACATCGAGCCTTTACATCCTGGCTGAATGCCTTCAGTTTGAGTTGCCTTTGCTCTCTGGTCTTCACAGCTGGAAATATATCATTACTAAAGTTTGCGTTGTAACAATGCCGAAACTGTGCCTGCCCAAGGTGTACTGGGTCTGCCTGGCGTTCAACCTTCCACATTGGATTCAGCATTCGCATAGCCTCAGCGACTCCAGAAGCTGATCTTGAGTCGCCATCTGTTGTAACGTACTTCACAAAGGCGCCTTCCACACTCACTTGCTGTCCTATGGACTTCCCGAGTTCAAACTCTGAAAGTGGTGCCTGTCGGTGAGTATTTGCTGTACAGTCTGCATGACCACCTGGGCACTTTACATCATAACCTTTCCCACGCAGCCAGGCTCCGGTCCAGCATAACTTGTTCTGGACTGCTGCAGCTATGATGTACTGTTTCTCTGTCATAGTTTCACAGGCAATTCCGATAGACTGGGAAGCATTTTGGCCCGGCTTCTTGCGGCTGGCAATTGTAGTGGAGTTATAGCGTCCATCCATAGAAATGTTAATAGAGTCCTCTGGATTACCACGTTTCCTGTTAACCTCCTTCAACATGTTGACCTTCTCAGACATGTCGGCATCATTGAGCTCTTTTATAGCACGGCCCACTGTATTTGATGTACGCTGCATGCTACTTCGGGCAGGTGGTGGGATGTCGAGATTTGCCAACAAGTACCGACATCTTGTGTTCCCCATTGGTGTGTCCTGTAAACCAACTGCCAGTCCCAAATTAGCTGATGCTGGGTTTGGACCCCTCTTTGGAGAAGGAGATTCATTGTACAGCTTCTTCAAAGGTGTGATGAAGTGGCAGTTGGTACATTTCAGTGAAAATTTCCAGCAAAGCCCGACTTTCTTTTCCTCGGCTACTGTAAGATGAGGCTGGCCGCAATCTTCTGCCATTATTTGATGACTCTGATATGCTTCATTGAAGGTTTCAGACATTTTTCCACTGTCCACAAGTCTCATGCCATAACATGACATTGTTTCTTCTTTTTTCAGAGTAGACGGCTTAGTAGAAGTAGCTGGTCGCAAAAGTCTCACATTTCTGGAGATCTCACTACCATCAGCAGTAGGCCTGGACATCACAGGATACTCTTCTACAGTCATTCTGGAGGTAGATGGCAATGTAATATCAACATCATCATGGCTAGAGTTGTGAAACTGCAAGCCCTTATTCCATGGAGTGCTTCCTGGCTGGAATCTGGATGTTTTCCTATTCTTGTCGCCTTTCATAGTTAAACAGTAGCAATGATCAGTGTTATAGTAAGTTGTTTTATGAGAAATATCAGGAACTGGACCCTTATTTATACTGAAAATGGCATTTCTGGAATGCAAAACATTCCTGGCAATACACTCTGTGACATTGGAATTCAGGGATGACCAGTGGCATCCAGCAGCCTCTGCATGGCATTTAGTGTATTGTGCCAGAGTGATCGTGTATTGTGTCATTTTGACACTTTGGCTGTAGAGTGTCAATTTTTGATTGAAGATATCTCTGCAACCAGTTGGCTTAGAATAATGAATGAACTATCATTTTGTTTGATAAATGTTATATTTTAATAAAATATTAAATTTGACACTTTTGAAAGTTCAGGAAAAAATTTATGATAATAATAGTATTATGTAATATGTCATTTTTGTGATGTAATAGGTTAAAAACATTTTTTTTCAAAATTATTGAACCAAAGTAAGAATAAAAGCATTTTCTAGTAGCAGTTGTTATTCTGAACAGATAATTTTTTATTTGGTGAGAAAATTCCCACAAATGAAGAAGTTATTGCAGTTTAACTTTTGGAAAAAAAATTCTCGGACAAGCTGCAAACTGGCTTAAGAGCTGAATACCCATGCCTTAGATAAAAGACTATTACTTTATCAGTATTGATGGTACAGAGTTGTAACTTCTCACATTTGTTCTAGATACCCTTAAGAATATGCAGAATGATTTTCTTTAAGTTTAAACAACAAATCATGGTTAAATAGGCCTCAGACCACAGTTATTTGCCCTTGGTTGACCACAATACGGAAGCAGTTATAGGAAAAATAGTGCTTGTGTTTGATGCTGGATATTTAAAATTTTTTGAATGAAAGATATAGGCTAAAGGGCATTTATTGGCAGAGAAGACCTAAAATAACATGAAAATGACAATTTTATTGAAGTTTTTATGTCAGAAAATATTACTTGACTGCTTGTTTACAGTAGTGATTTTGCATGGTTCCGGCCATTTTCAGAGATTATTCATACTCATGAACTTTGACCTGAAATGGTGAAAAAAAATGCCGGTCAACCTATAGTTTACTGGAGCTTAAAATGTTGCACTTGGATGATATTATTCAGAACAGGTTAGTTTTATTTGATTGGGATGTCAGAGAAATTGCCAGCTGGCATAATGTTTATATAGAACATATAGTAAAAATAAGGTTTTTTGGGGGGGGGGGGGAGAGGGGGGGAAAGGGGGGAAGGAAAAAAAATTTTTTTTTTTTTTTTTAAAAAAAAAAAAAAATTTATTTTTTTTTTTTTTTATTACCTCAAAAAAAAAAAAAAAAAAAAAAAAACCCCCGTTTTTTTTTTTTTTTGAAAAGGGGGGGGGGGGGTGGTTTTTTTTAAAAAAAAAAAAAAAATTTTTTTTTTTTTTTTTTTTCAAGGGGGGTTTTTAAAATTGTAAGACTATTTGAAAGAGCTTGGTTACAGCAAGATATTTCAATGACTTTACCTTACAGTGGTTTACACTGGAATCGCAGCACTTACCAACATCCCTGTCATCCAAAATAATTATCCTATTAAAATGAATTTGATTCGATAGCTTGGAAAGTTGTTATAAGTTTGTCTGTCATTGTTTGGGCGAATAAAGTTATTTAGATCACCAGTGGGTGTGTCTAAGGCCAGTCAATTTGAACACAAGAATTAAAAGGCACTAGCACATGCTGCGCAAATGAAAATGACATTTGTGGTGTCCATTGTCATTGCCAGCCAGAATAATAATCAGAAAGAGAAAAAGTTACCAACATCGAATTGGACAATATGACTTTTATCAACATTTGACCACAGGTACTTTTATTTCATTGACTTCTATATGCCTATTGCATTATGTCAAGAAGGTATAATTTTATGTGTCAAGTACCTGTGCATTTGACATGCTAAAGGTATACTGTTAAAAGTGTTCTTTTGTCGTTTAAAAGATGCAGTGAGCTGAGATACCACACATCCACTCCATATGCTATCTTCGTATAGGAGTGATCGTGTTTGCAAACAAAACCCGGTATTGCGCAATAATTTCTACTGATAAGAGATAGATGCAGTGGGCAGAGGTCGGTAGTCCAAGTTTTTGAATCGTTAGGGATGTTTTTTTTAACGACCGTTACTTTTTTAAAACAGAAGAAATTTTAAAATGTTTTATATCAGTGTTTTTAGCTAATAAAATATACCTTTTATTCATTATTTTCAATTTTTGTTAAGATTCAAAATGAAAAATTCGCGAGCGAGTAACTTACACTGTTTTCATAAATGATTATAGCAGCAACAAGCCGTTACGAAAAATCAAGTGTCATTAAAAACGGTATTTCTTTCAAAAGAGATATTTTGATGTAAAAATATGAGTATCAAGAGCATGTCATAACTTTTTGAATTTTAAAAATCCTTCAGATAGCAAAAAAGTTATAAAAATTCAAAAATTCCTTTCCGATACATAAGCATTGTAAACACAACTGTTATTGCCCACCAGCAATCTTATCAAAATTGCCGTGTGACATCACAGCGATCACTCCTATACAGTTTGAATAAATTCCTTTCAGTTATACGCTGGAGAAAAAAATGAAGATAATTCCAAGGTAAGAGTTCTTGCCTTGTACACTTTCTTTAAATGCAGTTTCAATTCCATACATACGGAATTATGCTCTGGACAAAAATAGCACCACAAATAATTTACAATTTTTGTTCCCATTGCAACCCCATTGCAACCACAATTTCTGTGTGACGAAAACAATAAATGTGATGTGCATAATCCTCGTGTCATCCTCTTTCCACATGCAAAGGCTTATGATGCTACTTTGAATACCATTTGAGTATCCATGTTGTATCAGGTATTTTATGCTCACACTGAAGATGTAGTATAGATTGGTTTGCATCTGTTGGTAGACCAAACCTTGTCCGATCAATAACTAGAGAATGATTTGGCTTAGATTTCGCAAACTTGGTAGGTAGGTTTTTCAGTAAATGACCATTTTGAGGTCAGTAGGTCAAAGAGACATTTAACATAAAAATCTTGTACAATCAATAACTAGAGAATTATTTGGCCCAGACTCCTCAAACTTTGTAGCTTGTCTGGTCATGACCACTTAATGACCACTTTCGATTTTAAGGTCAGCAGGCCAAAGAGACCTTTAATACGAAAATCTTGTACGGGCAATAACTAGAGAACACTTTAGTCTAGTGTATTCATACTAAGTAGGTAGGTTCGTCATGACCAGTAGATGACCCCTATCGATTTTGAGACCAACTGGTAATGCAAAAAACTTGAACGATCAATAACTAGATAACGCTTAGTTATTGATTGTATTTTTAACGTTTTTCCTATATAAGCCTATGCAAAATCAAGAGACCTCTAGGCAGGGTCAATTTTGACCCGTGGGTCATCATTTGTACAATCTTGGTAGAGATTCACTAGGCAATGCCACATGCTAAATGGCTAAGCTCTAGGCCTTGTGGTTTCAGAGATTTTTTTTTTAATTTTCCCATATATTTGACTCTGTAAAAACAAGTGAGCCGTGGATGGGGTTAATTTTGACTTGGGGTCATAATTTGAAAAATATTAGTAGAGGTCCACTAGGCAATGCTACATGCTAATTATCTAAGTTCTAGGCCTTGTGGTTTCAGAGAAGAAGAGTTTTAAGCTTTTCAATATAAGCCTATATAAAAACCAGTGACCCCCGAGAGGGGTAAATTTTGACAGTAAATTAAACAGTCTTGGTAGAGGTCCACTAGGTTATGCCATATGCCAAATATCTAAGCTCTAGGCTTTGTGGTTTCAGAGAAGATTTTTAAAGTTTTTCCTACATATCCCCGTGTTAAACAAGTGACCCCAGGGCAGGGCCAATTTTGACCCAGGGATCAAAATTTGAACAATCTTGGTAAAGGTTCTGCCACATGCTAAATATCTAAGCTGTAAGCCTTGTAGTTTCAGAGAAGAAGAGTTTTAAAGTTGTTCTTATATAAGCCTTTGTAAAAACAAGTGACCCCCTGGGCTGGGTCAATTTTGACCCTGGGGGCAATATTTGGACAATCTTGGTAGAGGTCCACTAAGTAATGCCACATGCCAAATATCTAAGCGAAAGGCTTTCCTATTCTTGAGAAGATTTCAAAGTTTTTCCTTTCAGTTGCCATGGCAACCAAAGTTCAGCATGGAATGGAATGATTTGAAGAACTATGAGTGGGCTTCATGCAAGGAACATCCCTGCCAAGTTAATCATCATTGGCCTAGTGGTTTCAGAGATGGTGTTTGAATGAAAATGTTAACGGACATACAACATACATCCTAATAGCTCACTCTACCACTTTGTGCCAGGTGAGCTAATAACTAGTAAACACTTTGGGCTAGTGTCCTCATGCAAACTTGGTAGGTAGGTAATGACAAGTAGATGAGCCCTATCGATTTTGAGGTCAACAGAACAAAGTCACAGAGACCTTTAACACAAAAAATTTGTCTGATCACTAACTAGTGAACACGCTTTGGCCTAGTGTCACAAAACTGTAAAGATAAGTTGGTCATGACTTGTAGTGAAAAAACTTGTCAGATCAATAACTACACAACTTTTTGGCCTACTGTCCTCAAACTTAGGTAGGTAGGTAGGTTGGTCATGACCAGTAAATGAGCCCCATTGATCATGGTGATGGTGACCTTTAACACAAATAAGAGGGCCAAAAAGGACCATTATTGCTCTACTGGACTGACTGGACTGTTCTGAGTAAATTGTATGAAAATCTTTTGGAATGTTATTGAGGAAATGCTAACAGAGGTCACTATGACCTTAACCAACTGACCCTTATAACAATAGGGATCATCATCTCAGCAAGACCAATCATCCTATGAAGTTTAAAGACTGTTTTTGATAATTAGATTTCAAAAAATTGAGTGGAAAGGATTTTCAAAGTTTGGATTACTGTGACCTTGACCTTTGACCCACTGACCCAGAAAACAATAGGGATAATCTACAGGTTGCATGCAACCAACTGAGCAACTTTCATGAAAGTCAAATAGAAAATTGTGACCTGTAGAGTGTTATTAAGGAAAAGCTAACGGAGGTCACTATAACCTTGACCCACTGAACCCAACAACAATAGGAATTGTATGCACAGTAAGACCAATTATCCTATGAAGTTTGAAGACTGTGGGTGACATAGATCTCAAGATATTGAGCAGACAAGATTTTCAAAGTTTAGGTCACAGTGACATTGACCCACTGACTCCAAAAATGATAGGGATCATCTACATGTTGCAAGCAACCTTCTGAGCAAGTTTGATGAAAGTTGAATGAAAATTGTGACCTGTAGAGTGTTATCAAGAAAACATTATTGGAGGTCACTATGACCTTGACCTTTGACCCCTTAAACAATATGGAACATCTACAGGTTGCAGACAACCTTCTGAGCAAGTTTCATAAAAGTCAAATGAAAACTGTAGAGTGTTATCAAGGAAAGTTTATGGACAGACGAAGAGATGGACAACAGACAAATCCCCATGATAAAAGCTCAGCTGGACTGTGTACAGTAGAGTTAAAAACTTTTCCAACGGATAACTTGAGAATGCTTGGCATAGTGTCCTCAAAATTTGCAGGTTGGTTGGTCACGACTAGTAGATGACCCCTATAGGTTCTAAGGTCAACAGGTGAAGGTCACAGTGACCTTTATTGGAAAACAACTAATTGGATGCCATGGGGGGCATACATGTTTTACAAACATTTCTTGTTACTATTTCTGTAACCATAGCACCCACAATTTGTGTCACTGACTTCACAAATAAAACAAGCCATTTTAGAACTATTAAATGTGTTTATTTATTTCTGTTTATAGTTGGATACAGCAATGCACATACAAATTATTTTCAAGCCCTATTTTTGTTTTTTATGCCTTAAGAAAAATGAAAAGTAGTGTTTAAGCAAAGTAAAATTACACTTACATCACTTTGCTGTACCACAATTGTGATAGATGTAATACAAAACAAGAGCTGTCAGTTGACAGCGCGCTTGACTATTCTCAGTGCTTGATTGTATAATATAAGCTATAAGT